>JAQQBS010000004.1:2204501-2220301 GCA_030347275.1 Microctonus aethiopoides
AATTAAGAGCTCCTCTTTTCACACGCTCATTTTTCGGTCACCTTGAACAGTATTTTCACTATAGTAAAAGAAAAAAAAATTCAAAGTTTTATTTGACCCACCCTAATGTATATATAAATTTTTTTCATAAATAACACTTTAGAAATAAATAAATCAAAGCAATTAAATTCATTATCAATTGTTTATTTTAATTATTATTTATCTAAAACCTGCAATTTTTTTTTTGTCTTTTTTTCGTGTACATATTTGAATAAATATTTTTACATTTCAAGTGTATATAAATTTGAAGAATTCACGCACTCATAAATGAAAAAGTGAGAAAAGCATGAAGGAATAGTGTGCAAAATAGGTAGGATAAAATAAATCAGAAAAAAATTTTGTAAATAGTAAAAGAATAAAATTGTGATGAGGAAAAAAAAAAATAAAAAAAATCGACAGTAAATGAAAGAACGTTAAAAAAAAAAAAAAAGCGTGGCATTATGAAAGTACTGTGTGTCGAGGCTGCGGGGCCACGCGAGAGGAAAGCTTGTTCACCGCGGCGAATTAAAGATTGGAGCGACCGTGTTCGCAGTTTTCGTTCGGCCCTCTATGCAGAATCCCCCAGAGCGGGCGCATATTAGGTAGAGGCACGCAGTTAGGCAATAACCGCTGTCAATAAAACCCTACCTCCTCTCTCTTCAAGTGCTCCCCACTCGAAAATGCTACTAGCTAAATTAGGTAGGTTATATGGGCTTCGTTTCATTTGCGAGCAAACTTTAATAAACGTTTAAATTGCGTAAAAGAGCAAGGTTTTGCAGACGGACGTAATTATCAGGGATTTTAAATTGATAAAAAAATAAATCATTTTTTACATATCAACTATATAAACTCTATAAATTTATTAATACATTTAATATTGTTGTATTTATTCCCAGAAATTATTTACATTTATTACGAATGAATATTAATTAATATTTAAATGTGAAATTTATTGTAAGGAATTAATTTTAAATATGTTTTTTATTATTAAAAATATTGTTATAAAATTTTAATTAATATTAAATATCAGTTTGTAAATATGTGTGATTTAATTAATAACATTAAAACACTTAATTATATATAAATAATTATTTATCATAATTTTCTTTTTTTTTGTTTTTCTACTTTATCGACTGAAGATAAAAAAATGTTTTAACCTCAATTCCTAAAAACGAGTTTGCAATTATTATTATTCAATATATCTAAAGTACAATATATACTCAAATACACATACTATATTATATAAACACACCATTGTTGATTATTTTATACATGGATTTACTTGCTTTTGATTATAAAATATAAAATATTCATTTGTCGATTGAATAATTGGAGAAATTGATTGAAATAATTTGAAGAATAATTTTTGAGATCTAAATTTGAAAGTTGATTTATTTATACAAGCTTTTAATTATTAGAGTGATTAATAATGAGTCTAACTGGTTTGGTACAGTATGACAGTAGTGATGATAGTAATGAAGAGATTGATAATGAAGAAATTTCTGAATCAATTGAAAAAATAAATATTTCATTGCAAAATAAAGTTAATGAAATACACAAAGATGAATCTAAGGCAGTTAATACAATTCAGTCAGGGAGAAAATTACTTTTACCTGATCCAATTCAATTATCTGAGAGGTTAGAAACCAACATCAGTGATGTATCTGTTGATAATTCATCAAAGAATTTATTTCTCAATTCGCTACCGAAACCTAAAGCTACACAAATTGATGAGGAATTTGAAGAGGATGATATTATTCCTGTGCCTAAAGTTTCTAAATTCGTTATTGAGAAACCACCAAAAAAACCAAAGGGTCCAGTGAAAATTTCAATTCCATCTTTATCCGATGTAAATTTTCCAATATTCAAAACTAAAAAAAATACGTTTTGAAAATATTAATTCTATTTATTGATTTTATTTTCAGTTCGATGACATTGATGAAACGTCGAATAAGAAAATTAAAGCACAATCATCAAAGGTTAGAAAAAAAAAAAAAAAAACAAAAATTATTTATTGATATAAATAAATCGATATTAAATGTTTTTATTTTTATTTTCAGAAATTGTGTGGTGTATTGGCACTATTACCACCACCAAAGGATGAAATGATAAGCACGAATAAATTAATTCCAGATAGCATCGTAAAAGCAACGAAAAAAAATCCATCATCATTAATTCCTACTCAAATCAAGAAAAATTCTCAAAGTTGTTCAAATGTTCAAGGCAATATTAAACCGAAACTGCCAAAGTCATCGCATGCATTAAGTTCATTAAATTACGATTCAAATTCCGATGATGAAGATGAAGATAATACTACAAATAATGAAAACAGTACAATTGATTTTTTCTCACTGTCAAAACCAGTAAATCAACAATTATCAGAAGAAATTTTTGCTGCAAATATTTTACCAGTATCTGACGATAAAATTAAAGAACCAGAAGTTCTAAAAAAAGTTTTATCAGAAAATATTGATGAAGGAACAAGCACAACATTAACAAGTACAGTTATGAATTTACCAAAGGATGAAATAATGTTGAAAAATAAAGCAGAAGTTGGTCCAAAATTGCCTGTACCTGAACAAGAATATAATATTGATGCTGGTGGCAATGTGGCTTTTGATGATAAAGCAATTGAATATCTATGTGGTAAACGTGGAGTAAAACGAAAGAATCAAATTGTAAATGAAAATGAAATTATTGATATTAATGGTGAAGACATAAAACCTGATGAGAGAGAATGGTTAGTTAAAGCATTAACTGAAGAACCAGTACGTAGGCCAGTGTCAATTGGATCTGGACCCAGCAGTCAGTCAAAGAAAAAACATCAAATAACTTATTTAGCACATCAAGCTAAAGCGATGGAAATTGAATTACAAAATCAATGGGCATCAAGTAATTTAGCGAGAAAACAAACTCGATCTAAATACGGTTTCTGAAAATAAAATTAACAATTTATGCATAAATATATTTCTTATAAATAAACAAATGTTGGGAAATTAATTTTAAATTGTATTATTAATGAAAAAAATAATTTATTTTATTCGTATTGGAAATATTATATATTAATTATCAAAAAAGACAATTGTTCCTGGTAGAAATACTGATTATAAATAGATACTGATATTTACTTTTCATTTTTCTTCAAACAAAATGAATTCAATTTTTCATCGAGCTTATTTTTTACTTCTTGTCGACGTTTTTCTTGTTGCTCAAGATAAGCTTTAGCTTCTAAAATATCTGGTGGTAAATATCCATATTGACTAAGAAATGAATTTAATTCTGCTAATTCGCCAGTACTTTGCATACACTGTTTGTATTTACTGAGAATTTTTTCAGGAAAATCATCAGTTAATTGCATTTCAGCTAATTCCTGATCTAAATTATCACAAGTTTTTTTATAATCATTTAACTTTGTTGCATTATGAATCATCTCTGAATAATCAATTTCTTCATCAAGTTTTGATGTATTAACCAATTCAGTTAACGAACTTACTTTTTCCTGTACAGTGTGCAATTTTTCTTCAAGATTTGCATACTGAGAACAAAGTTCCTCATACTTTTTCCTAAGTTCTCTGTCCTCTCTTGCTATTGATATTTCATTTCGTTTTTTTCTTTGCATGTTAATGGCCAATGCCATTTCATTAACCTCAACCAAATCCTCTTTTTTCAAAATCGCTGAAACTTTATCTAATCCATCTCGTACTTCACGAGACAATAAATGTGGCTCTATCTCTAATTTACTCAAAAGATTAGAAACCTCTTTTCCAAGAGCAACATTCTCTGCAGACGTTTCATTAATAGCATCGGATAATGATTTTAATCTGTTTGTTACTTCACTTTGTGAAAATTTCTGTTCTAAATTTAATCGCTGATGATTATGATGAAATGAAGTATCTCTGGAACTTGATGAAGTAGTAGCAACAACAGTAGTCGCAGCAGCTGCATCATTTTTATCATTGATTTTCGTTGATGAATTCCATGGGATCTAAATAGTTCCAAATAACAATATAAATTATTATCCATTATGGAAATATCAATAATTATTTTACCATTGATTTAATTATTCAACTGTATTACCTTCTTACTGGAATCCATTATTTTCTACGTACGTGAATTAAAATGAACAAACGATCGTCTCAACTATCAGCAGAAATCAGAATGTAACAACTTGTTATACATACATACATAGTTATTAGTACACTTCTGAAAAAACGTGTATGTAAATTCAAATATGGCAGTGTTGCCAACTCAATTAATTTGTAACAAAATACAATAAACACAAATAAAATTCGAGACATTAAATAAAACAATTTCTAACCTCAAAAATTTATCAATTACAATACAAATTATAAATAAATGATATAAAAAAATACCAATTGTTATTATTTTAATGAATTTTTTATATTTAACCCCAAAAATTAACGGTTATACCGCCATTTTTTTCTCTCTATTACACTGCGCATGCTCAGTTTAAAATATTTCATTTTGGCGCTAAGATTATTTTTTTTACTGCTCTATCGGTACAGGAATAAATATATATACAATTGCGCAGGTATACAATCAATACACATAAAGTATGGGCGCCACTGGCCTATAAACGTTTTTCATTCTACATCCACCACAGCTGCAAACACAACGTGAATATTATTATTTCTCTCTTTGCCTTTGCTTGAAGCATATGACGCCCGCGTCATCATTGTCGCAATATAGTTTTTTTTTTTTTTCTCAAAGTGTACACATGTACAATCTCTTATATATTTTATATATCTCACATAGACACATACAGTCATACCTATGTATAGTTCATTAGTTGATCGTTGTTGATCGTTTGGTTTCCATGCTATAATAAAGTGTTAATTACATTGTCAATCACGCGACGTTAAATATTTTTTTTTAATATTCATTTTTTACATACAATATTAATTATATACACATTAAAAACATCCTTGCATATTTATTCATTGATAATATACATATATCAATTATATTCAACTACTATCGTCTCAATGTGTGACGATTTTGGAGGTTTCGAAAGGTGACTGTCGAGGGTGACTGGTCCTAAACGTACCCTAACTGAAAACAACAGTAGTCCAAAACGTGCAAAGATGAACGACGAACAAACAACAATTGAAACGCCTCATGCGCCAGAGGTATATATAAATAAATTTATTTATTTAATAAATTCAATTTTATTTAGTGTATGAATATTATTTTTAATCATTTTATTTTTTGTATTTTTAGTTGTCGACAAATGCTATTGAAAAATTGGAGGAAGCTAAATTAAAGGCTAAATTTCCTATTGCCAGTGGACGTCCAATAAGTGGTCATTCTGCATTTTTGCAGAAAAGATTAGCTAAAGGAGTAAATTATTTGTTTATCTATGTTATAATTATGTTAATGTATTTTATCGATTTTTTTTTTTTAATATATTTGTATTTATTTTTTACAGCAAAAATATTTTGATTCTGGTGATTATCAAATGGCGAAACAAAAATCAACGGCTGCAAAGCCAAAACCAACAGGAGTTTTACCAACTGGTGATGCTATTCCAACTCCAGAAACTGTGCCACAGCGAAAAACATCAATTATCCAACAGAAATTTAATACATCAAGTAATTCGTAAGATGTTGTTTACTCTTAATACACCATGTTTTATTTTCACGTGGAATTAGAGTGTAAAAAAAAAAAATAAGCAGTTTGATATAGTCATTTTTCAATTTACAATATTATACTGGATTGCATGGTTGCAAGGGAAAGAAATAATAAATGATTAAAAGCAAATTAAGTTTGAAAATTAATGATAAGCAGCAGCATTTTTTTTTTTTTTTTTTTTTTTTCATAACATGGATTAGTAAAACAATTATAAAATTGTAACTAGTTATTTTCTATCACTAATTGAATCCTAAAAATGATGCGCTTTCATGTATATTTTTTTTGCATCAATAATTTTTGTTGTATGCAATTTTTTTTTTTGTTTTTCTATTTACAATTCCAAATCCCAAATAGTCCATTAATTACAGCTAACTAATGTTATTATATTATATCAAAATTAAATACATATAGTGTACAGAATGAATGAACAAAAAAGAAATTGTATTTTTTCAAAATAATTCATCAATCAATTTCAACAGTCATATTTCTTTATTATTCACATGTCAAATAATTTATTATTAAATTTACCGTTATTAAAATCACATTGTGTATTATAGATAAATAATAATAGTAATAGTAAATATACATACATATTATTGAAAACAAGTGGAAAAAAAAATAATAAACGATCATGTGGATCAGCATTTTATAATTAACTATGATCCATATTAGTGAAAAATATTTTCTTATTTATGAAAATTGACAAAAAATTGAAAGCAAAATCATCTTAGACTTAAAATTATGTTTCAAATAATTCACTAACCACTTATGTAAACAATTGAAAATGAATAAATATTCATATTGGTTAATTTAAAAAAAAAAAAAATTGCATTCCTCTTGATATAAAAATTATGAATGCTCAAAAATTGCTTTAATGAAAAATATAAATAACAAAATATGTTATTCAATAATTTTTATTATAAATATTACAGTATATACATTTTTTTACCGTTCATTTTTCCCATAAATAATGGCAAATACAAAAGTGATAGTATTTCTGTTCATTTTTTTTTCATTCAAACAAAACACTAAACTATAACGTGTTATTGTCACGCTAATTAAGCTACAGCATCAGCCATAATTGTTTAATAATTTTGTTGTTGTTTATTCGTCGTCATCTTAATGATAATAATAAAACTACTAAATATGGACGAATTTCATTCAATATTTAAATTGTTTTTTAAGATAGTAAGACAGATTAGAGAATTATAATACATAAAAATTCGCATTATTATGCTCACAAAAGTAATAACAATTTATAATCATACGTTGTTTTATTATGTATTATGCAATGAAGAAATTCGGCGATAAAATTTCTCTCAAGTATTTTTAAAAACATTTCAAATTCTCTGCAATATATTCCATGTATTTAAAGTAATCATTCTATATCTTTTATCAATTCTCTTATTAAATTCGGGGATTTTTGTTTTATTTTACCTATCAATTAACAGCTTTTTATCTTTATGAAATAAAAATTTTACATATCTGTAGCTGGAATTTTATCAATATTATGTTGATATTGAATACAAATTAAAGCAATTTGATTATAATATTTGTATTTTTTTTTTTTTTCCAGTATCATTTCTGTACACTCATGATAACTGAATTGACGATTGAACAACATAATATTAATCAAAAACAGATCAATCACGTAATGAATTTTGTCCAGCTTTCAGAAGGCACTTCTTTAAGATAATTAATTTGTTTTTTATTTTTTTTTCAGTACTCATTCATCTAACAAAGATTTACACATTACGTGAAAATGTTTTTTAACTTTAACCAGGCAGAATATTTGCTACTAACCGGTTATTTGCTTTATTCATAACGTTTTAGATATTCGTTACACGATATTTAAATTTCCACTAAATGTATATTACAGAAAAAGTATGAAATTGTGTATTCAATTCTACATATTATTGTTTTGTTCAACTCATTCATATCCACAATTAATTTAAGAACCACGCCAGAAAAACTTAAAATTAATAACAAATATAATTATTATTTTTTGTTTCTATTAACATCTTTCTTACTTGTCTTTCTCGCTGCCGAGTTATTCTAAATACTAGGAGACTATCTATTATTTGTTGTTGATTTTATTTATTTTTTACGCTTTCGGTGAATTGATAACATAAATTTAAAAGTTAAAATATTTACTTTAAACTCAATATTTGTTTATATAATTAAAAGACTGGAGAAAATATAATAATTAATAATGCACAAAATGTCAGACAGTCCTTTGGAAAACTAGTTTGAATGACAATATTTTTTACATCAAAGGATTATTAACAAACACAGCCCAGTGTGAAAAAAACATAAATTTTCATTGATTCAAATATTTGATACTGCAATCACAAATCGAAAATTAATTTTTGTTCAACCGCATATCTTAATTTTTTATCTTTTCTAATTCCTTCTTGAATAGTTATATCAAATTAATATTAATCAAATGAATTTTGTTACTTGTACATTTGTTCAATAACATTGGCGTATTTTTTCGCAACGAAATTTCTTTTTAATTTAAGTGTCGGTCCCAATTCACCAGTTGGAATTGAAAAATCGTGTGGCAGAATAGAAAATTTCTGTACCTTTTGTGCATTGCTCGTTGCACGTTCGTTCATTCTATTAATTGCTAAATCAATTTCCCTATAAACCTATAGAAAAAAAAAAAAATAAATAAAAACAAATGTAAAATCACAATATAAAAATAAATATATTAATATATGTGTAAATGCAAATTAAATCTTGAAACAATTTATCTATTAGTTATACGTACAGCTGGGTCGCGTGGGTTCAACACTTCCGACACTGTTTTCGCATTACTGCCAATAGATTTCGCCCATAATTTAGTCATCGGCAGTAATTCATCTTTAGGCTCGGCCGTATCCGCATCCATTTCCGTCTAAATAAATAAAAACAACAAAAATCTATTTTAATAAAACTTTATAAAATTCATCGGTAATCAATAAATCAGTATCAAAATATGTATTACCTTAAGCGTAACTAAAATAGTTAAGTATTTCTTCCTATCACCAATGAGCATCGCATTACTAAGTACTGGCAATTCTTTCAATAACATTTGTTCTATATGAACAGGAGGAATATTTTCACCACCCGCCGTTATAACAAGTTCCTTTATTCTCCCTTGAAAAAAAAAAAAAAAAAAAACGCAATATAATAAACATCTTAACATAAATAACCTAACCTAAAATTATCAGCTATAATTATAAAATTACTAAAAGAATTATGATAAATAAATTTCAATTCCACAATGAATAAACATAAATCTTTGTTTAATATTATTTATATTACCTGTGACATACAGGAAATTGCTACGATCTATTCTGCCCAAATCGCCACTCTGTAACCAGCCATTTTCATCTTTAGCTTCTTTCGTTTTTTCTGGTGCATTTAAATATCCCATAAATACATGTCGACCCTGCATACATATTTCACCTTCGCCATTACTATCCGGTGCGTCCAATTTTGTTTTTAAACCTCGTAAAACTGGACCGACACTTCCTAACCTAAAATAAAATTTTATTAATTACATTAAACAAATATAAAATGAAAATCTAAATGAATAAATTATAATTAAATATATATAAATACATATATCTGTCTGGTGTACTGAGTGTATGTGCACCAGCACACTCGGACATTCCATATGCTTCCATTGTCGGTATATCAAGACTCATAAAATATCTTTTAATATCATCACTCAATGGCGCTGCTGCAGAAACAAATATTTTACATCTATCCAAGCCCAATGCTGCTTTGACTTTATTAAATACAAGCCATTTAGCAAATATATAACCCCACGTTTTATAATCAACTCCATTCATTTTATTCATATTGTAATAAAGTCCCTGTGACTTTGCCCAATTTGCAATCCACGTTTTAATTGGTCCATTATTTCGCGCAACCGCCATCATTTTTTCATGAATTTTTTCCCAAACACGTGGAACACCCAAAAATGCTGTTGGTCTTGCATAAGTTAATGTTTCTACAAGACTACCTTTTAATGCATTTTTATCAGCGAAACAAACAGTTGCAGCTACAGTCATACAAACAAAGATATCAACAACCTGCGTAACAAAATGAAAGAAAAATAATTCTATTTAATATTTTATTAATCTTTTATGTTTGATTAATTATATAATTGATAATTTTATTTATTACCTGAGCTGCTACGTGAGACAGTGGTAGAAAACTCACGATTGTTTCACCATCTTCAAGAAGTTTAACTGCGTCTACAACTAATTTTGAGTCGTGAGTTAAATTATCATGACTCAACATTACGGCTTTTGGATGACCCACAGTGCCTGACTGTTATAAAGCAAAATTAAATAAATTATTGTATATTAAATATTTTAATTATCAATTAGATAAAGTTATGATGTTATTACCGTATAAACTAAAGTACAACATTCATTAGCACCAATACTTCTGAGTACTGCATCGAGTTTGTCATCTGGTTCGGCTTTTCCAATTTCCAATAAATCATACCACTAAAACACAAAAAAATAAACAAAATTGATAATAATAATTAAATAATTTTAATCATCAATATAAATTAAATAAATTTAATAAATTTATCCTTACACTTAGTACATCTTTTTCTTTTGAAATTCCATCATATTGAATAATTGCCTTTAAATGTGGTAAATTTTTTCTAACCTCCAATATTTTTTCTAACTGCTTATTATCTTCAACGACAATTATATTAGCTCTGCTATTTTCTGCACAATATTGGCATGCCTCAGGTGAATTTGTTGTATAAATTCCCGCAGCAAAACCTCTAAAATAAATAAAATAATTAAATTAAATAAAAAACAAAATTTTAAATAATAATTATGCAAAATTTCATTATAACTATATAAATATTTTTTAATATATATTTATTTACCCAGCATAAATAGCTGCGAGATCTGAGATGAACCATTGCGGACAATTGAATCCAAGTATACACACACTGTGATATCGTTCAAGACCCAATTTAATGAATGCTTTAGCGACAATTCTCACTTCGTTTTCATATTCTTTGTATGTATAACTTCGTCGTTTACCATCAACTCCAGCTCTTGATATCATTGCTACACGATCAGGATATGTTTTTGCTGTTTTCATAAGTAATCCGGGCACCGATATATATTCTGCCAATTTTTTATCCTCTATATCATATTTTATTCTCACTCTTGCATTAGGTTCCCAAACTCGATCCATATTCGATGGAAGTATTTGATCTGGACCTAAAATACATTTAAATTATTATTTTCAGAGTATGGAAAGTATAAAAATTATTTGTATGAGGTGAAATTAAATATAAATCGGATGATTTGCTCTATAAAAAAAATTTTCTTCACCATTAATACACGCATTTGTGATATAATATAATGTTATATATCAGCCATGGTAATCGCATGATTCGTCATGATTTGAGTGTGTAATTTATAAAGTTTAATATTAATTCCCGTCACGTACTGGTCATGATTTGGTTGGGTAACTCGGACACATCAACGAGAAAACATACATTTTCATTTTGCAGACAATTGTATGATTGTCAATGGTAAAATTGCAATTCATTTTATTTGTTGCAATTTTTTTTTTCTTCGTTTTCATTACCGTGACAAACGCAGCTTCGTTTAAATCGCGTGAGGTCAATTGACAAGTAGTGCATGACATTGAAATACTTGTGATTTATGCATTATTTTATTTATACTTTATTCTTACCATCTCGACCAGTGTCACTAGCTACGAAATATCCATCGCCAGTAGCCGATGGCACCTCCTGAAATGAAACAAAAAAGCAAAAATAAAGTTTTTTTTTTTTTTATAATTTTAAACAAATTTTTTAATTTTATTTATTACATCAAATTAAATAACTGACCTTATCATCCTTGGAGAATCCATTCAACAGCCCATTTGGGAGATGAGGCTGCACCGCTGACATATTATCTGGAAATAATGAAAGAAATAAATATGAATTAAAATTAAATACAATCAATTGAGGGATTAAAAATCTGAGTGAATTTTATTTTCGGCTTCGAATTTTATTTATCAATTTATTGATAGGAGAGCAGATTAATTATGCTAATCTTTCAGTGAAATTAATATCTATCACTGCATACTATTCTTACTTATCTAGAATTAAATAAAAAAAAAAATAATAATAATTTCACGAGAATAAAATTATCAAATTTTTCAAGCTCAAAACACATCTCGTGAATTATCTATCATTTTGTGATAAAGATGATGAGAAAAAAAAATAAACTAATTTTACAATAAATAAAGTAATTTTTTTTTTTTTTTTTTTCATTTTAGAATTGAACTTTCGATCCTTCGACTTCGAACGATTACACCAGTTGATGTGGGATAATGTACTATACACAAATACGTGTGTTTTGTATATGATGAATACACTGACAGATAAATCGTGTCAGGCGATAGAGGTCGAAGTGCATTGCAAAAATACCACAATTATAAAATAGTCATTCGAAAAAATCGATCGAAGGAATGGGAAAAAAAATAAATAAAATAAAAATATAGTTATCCATTTATCTAATCACAATGTTTAAAATAAATAAAATAAAGATGAATTTTTTTTTTGTTGTAATATTTTTTATAGAAAAAAATATTTATTTTGCTGATAATAATTTTTTCTGTTTTATCGTATGTGTTATTTTTTTTTTGCAATTAATATAAGTAAACCGATTATATGTATAGTTATTTAAAATTATTTAAAGTGCATATATGGTTATTTTATAATAATTAATTTCTTGAATCGTTTTAATTTATTGTTAAAAAAATTTATTTCCTCACATGAATTTTTTCGTTGACTGACAACTTAAAAAAATTCTACCTGTTTGCAGTTTGTAACACAATTTCATAATAAATAGTTCCAATGATTTATGATAATTGAATTCTTTACCTCATTCATTCATTATAAAACATTAAAAAAAAAATAAATGAATAAATAAATAAAATAAAGATAAGATCCTGAAACACATGTCGAACAGAAAAAATTAAAAGAATGACCTACGCCCACAATAGAAAAAAAAAACACATTCATAATCATAAAGTATTTCCGTACATAATACAAAAAATAAAAACGAAATAATAATTTGCAAATGAAATTGAAGGACAAAAATTTTTTTTTTCTTCAATTAAAAAATTATTCAAACAATTCTAATAAATATTCCTAAATTTTCTATTTCATTAAATAAACCAACAATTCATCCCAACACTTTTACGACTTCCAATACAAGAAAAAATATTTATAGGAGAAATATTTCCCCAATATAATCACACATTGAATTTATAAAATAATCACAATAAAATATCTAAAAATTTTTTTCATCATAAATTAAAAAATTGATCAATCTATTAAATTAATAATTGATAACAATAATTATAATTTAATACCTTTATACACCAAAATCACCATTGCACTATTTTTCTAAATAAAATTTCTTTGCGTGTTACACTGCTGCTTTGAATAATGCAAGCGAGTAACAGAAATCAATAGAGCCGCAAGTCTCTCTCATATCACCCCACTTTATGGCGGTAAATTTAAGCGTTTTTGTATATATTTGACACACCTTGCTTTTAGCTTTTGACTCCAGTTAGTTGTTATAATATATTTTCTGCGCTTGCTCCATACATACATATATAAATACATAAATAAATAAATAAATACATTTAAATCAACATACAAATTTTGATTAACGCTACGATAAACATTTAAAAATTTATTTAAACCAATATCTTAATTAGAACCAGTTGATAAAAAATTTTTTTAAATTAGTTTACCTATACAAATTGCTGTCGGTGATTTACTGATCAATTTAAACTCATTCGCACTCTAACAACTGCTTAAATAACACTGACGATAATAGCTACAAAGCACCCGGTTTTTATTTTATAATTACAAGTGGATAAATAAAGAAATAAACATATGAATTACTAATTACTGGATTGGATAACATTGTCAATCAAATTGTGTTATTAATAATTAAACACTGTGTTTTAATTTTGTTTATGATTGGTGGAATGAATTTGTAAAAAAAAAAAAAAAATGAGAAAAGATAAATACTGGAAGTGAGATAACATACGCATATGTGGATATGCATAATTAATAAACAGGTCGTCACGTCATAATATCATGTCCTTGATTGTTAATTTGATGCTCGGGAAGAAAAAAAAAATGAGAAGAAAAAATATTTCGTAATTTTGAAAAATCATTTGTCACTCGAAATAATTTTTATGTTTGGTTTATTAATTTTTAAACGATGAATTATTTTTTGATTATTATAAATCTATGATGAGATAATAATATTTGTGTGTCTATAATTTATTTTTTTCAATTCAAGTGCAATCAAAATGATTAATGGAAAATAAATTGGTATTTATATAATTTATTTTATTTCAAAATGAAATAAAAATAAATTACATCACAATAACTTCAATGACATTTCATTTATTCAAACAAAGAAATCGGAAATACATCATTATGATGTATGTACTGAGTTATATTCCACCGGTGAAATAAATCCTATGAATTAATTATAACCCACAATAATAAAATAAATAAATAAATAAATATACTTAATTATTGATGCATTTAAAAATAAGAAATAATTTTAATTGAATTGAATTCTTTCGAGTATTTAATTAAAATGACCGAAAATTTGTTTTCATTAAATTATTTCCTATTGGTCATGTTAATTAGTTGTAATAATTATTCATCGCTATCACATTTATTTTTTAATGTAAACATTATCTCAAGATTAACATTCTTTGATTATAATTAAAAAAAAAAAAAATAGTAGATAAATAAACATGTTAAGTACATCAGGACTTTGGATAGAACCTGTTGATTGATAAATTCAATAAACATCGTCATCATTGTATTAATGAGACATGGAAATATGAAAAAAAAATGAAAGCAGGTCGATGAATTACGTCGTGAACATATATATTTGTTCAATAAAAAAAAAAAAAAACCACGCGATTCCACATTATTTCCAACTTTTTATATGAAAGACAGTTTTATCAATGATTTTGCGTCATAATATTATATGTAGAGTTATGTTTTACATTGCGCACGTGGCCTAAACACTATTAATAATTACACAATTATAATCGTAGAATAAAAAATTAAATAAATAAATAAATAAATAAAATCTATAAATTATCACAAATTCCATTTTAATTTTTTCCATCAACATCCAATATTAAAAACAACTATAATTAATTAATGAATAATTAAATTCATTAGAAATCAATTGAGATCTCTTTACAAAACAATTTTTTTTCCTCATCTAAAATTCATAAACAGAAATAAATAAAAAAAGCAAATTAACGATAATTTATTTTACTCCTCAGCAAAATAATACATACTAATTAATATGGATGAAATTTAAAACGAATTCCAAATAAAGAATATTCACGACGCGTCACCTGTAGGCTATATTTGCACAAGTGGTGCATTTCACAAACACACATACATCCAGAACACACATTCCTATGCGGTTATGCATTTTTTTCTTCTAATAAAAAAATAAAATAGATAACATTATCGATAAATATAAAAATTAATTAATTAAACAAATAATATATTACAATTAAATAATAACTAATAATAAAAACACTTACCAAATATTTATTTGTATGTAAAAGTGCAGAAAATTATCAATTCGTCAATGAAAATTTGAAAAAAAAAAAAAGTTAATTCTCATGTATATACATATATACATGTAATGTACGGTTATATTTCAACGGTATATTAAGTATAAATTATTCCGCTATTATATATTTATATATATATATATATATATATATATATATATATATATGTATGATTGTAGATATATGTAGATATATTAATGATAATATATATATAAAAAAAAAATTTTTTTTTTTTTTTTTTTTAATAAGTTTAATTATTTTTAGTAACACTGATATGTATGGCAACAATTATTGTAATGTATAACCGGCACTTGAGTTGTTTCAACTGAAATGATGAAAACTACTGAAAACTTTTGACGATATTCTGAAATCCCACACTCTTTTACCATTTGGCATCATCACACTCAAACCACGTGCGAGCCAAAGCACGTCGGCGAAAAAAA
>JAQQBS010000004.1:2220401-2239733 GCA_030347275.1 Microctonus aethiopoides
AAAAAAAAAAAAAAAAGTAGGAAAAGAAAAAATCGAGGTAATATATATGTATATTATACTTACATATATGTTTATTACTCATACAAATTTATTTTATAATCCTATCCTTATCTATTTGTGTGTGTGTGTATTTTATTTGGATACGTTTATATGTATGTATGGAATATGGATGTTTTTTTATTTTATTTGTGTGAGGAGAAAGTTTATATGTGTGTGATTTGCCATTTTTATGTTGCGTGCGCATCTTTGGAAGAGAAAACTGTTTTGTGATTGGTTGTTCTCCCACTTTTGACACATCGCGTGATTTTTAGTAGTAGTTTTTGCCACGAGGGTGAAGCACATTTGCGCGTTGGTATATACGTTTCGAAATTGTCAAATATTCTCGCGGTTTAACCGCTTTTTTCTCGATGCCCCCTTGGACTTGTGTATATGCAGATATGTATATTACATTTATCCATGTATTATGGGCTGATTTCGCATTTATGTAATGTTTGTATTCAAAGTCCAAATGATATTATCCTATAAACAAAAGGATGGTGAAGAACAACAATTTGTTTCATGGATTTCAATAGATTTTAAAATTATTTGTATTATAATAAGTTTTATTTCATATTTATATTCTTACTAGTTTAATTATTATTCATATATATTTTATGAAATTTATAATTTTATAATGAGTTTGTAATGTTGAATTAATAAATATATACAATGGTTGTTAATGTTTTATTATCCTATTTTTTCCTGGTAAGAAAATGCGCCTGCGCTTTTATTCTTTGGTTATATATTTTTTATAATCATTTGATAGAAAGCAAGTACGCAAGCGCAATAAGAGGTATTTATATACAAGTATATATTCGACTTTATTGTATATACAATTAATATATAAATTTTATTACAATTGTTCTATTTATTGTTTATATAAACACAAGTTTGAGGTTAGAAACATGCCAGGTACACCTTTAAATCGTGAGAATAAAAGTGAAATTGATAAATTACAAATGGAGAAGACAGAAAATATACAGGAAAATAATCCTGAGTATGAGCGACAACAAACGACAACAGCTGTTCGTGAATTAACACAAACAGACATATTAAATAAATGTTTGTTGGAATCTGTATTGAAACGAATGACAAACTCTGATGAATATTGTAAATTTTTTGATAAACAAGTTTCAGATGAAGACGAAGAAAAGAGTGATTTTTAATTGTCAACTATTTTAATAATCAATAAAGTTCATGTAAGTTATAAAAATGAGGTTATTTTTTGTAAATTTCATTTATTAAGGTTAGGTAATAATATTTGCATAATTTAATTTTGACTCTTTTGATTCAGCAGGAGTAAAACTCTACAATACACAAAGGAAAAATATTCATCTAATTGAAAAATAAATAAACAAAAATGTCACATGATTTATCAGACAACAGTGATCACTTTCAACAATCTGAGGATGAGGCCAACAATTTAAATGATGAAAATGAGCCACAAGACGATAATGAACCTAAAGAAAACGATGAAACTGCCAGGCGAATTGATCCAGAAACATCACGAAAACGAATTGTCCGTAAAACAATACCAAAATTAAATACTGCACGATTGCGTGGACCAAAAGGAATTCAAACAATTGAAAAATATTTTGAGGGTTTCAAATTTAATGGAAAAGGCCATGAAAAAAATGATTTAGATCGTGTTATGAAACGTCTTGAGCATTGGTCACATAGGCTCTTTCCAAAATATCAATTTGATGATTTTCTTGATAAAGTTGAGGTGTTGGGTGCAAAACGTGATTTGCAAACGTTTCTAACGAAATATCGACGAGATGATTTATCCGACGATTTAATTATCACTAATACAGATGGCGATATGATAATTCAACGTGAACCATCGCCTGAACCTGCTGATGCATTTGATTTACTTATTGCTGAACAAATTGAAAAAACAAAACAAGTTACAATGTTACAAACACCAAAAGATGGCGTCGATACTTTGAATACAAATGTGACAATAAATAATCAAACTCCGACTAGTAATAATCAAAATTTAAATGTTACTAATTCACAATTGTCTAACGATGAAATTAAAAAACGTATTGAGAGAAATAGACAATTGGCGATTGAGAGAAGACTTGCAAAATTGAAGAAAGATGAAGAAATGAAAAGAAAAAAAACTGAAGAATCTTCAGAGATATTTGGAGAAATTTCTCAAAGTTCTAATAATGAATTGGAAATTATTAAAACTAATTCGTTTGTTGAATCAGAAATTATTTCTAACAAAGAAATTTCACAATCGTTTGTTGAGAAAATTAACAGTGGAGAAAACTCTACTGAAAAAATTTTAAATAATACAGAATTGAATTCTACAAAAATAAATTCAAATATTGTTGAAACTGATTTGATATTGGATAATCAAAATGAATCAAATGAAGAAATAACAAACTCATTGCTTACTGACGAAGAGCTTAATAAAACAATTGATGATGCAGTTAGGAAGTTTATGAATAAAAAACATAAATTAAATTAGCATAAATTTTTGTCATATAATTTTCACAACATTGTTGTATAATTACTTTCTTGAACTTTGTACTAGAGTTTATTCCAAAATGTAACTTTTATAATTCCATTTTGAATATTTAATAATAATACAAATAGATATTTCTGAATGTTTTTATTAAAATAAACATATAAAAGAAGTTGTGTTGGCATTTATGAATAACAAAAATACATTGAATGATTAAATATTAAATAGGATAAAATAAAAATTTAAGTTCTACGTTTTTGTGTACTGATATACAATACATTATTACCCCGTATAAATGCATCTCCATATTTATCTTTTAATTCACCATTTACATATTCTTCAGTTTGTTCAAGAGCTATGTTCATGTATCCATCAAGACAAGCCAATACTCCTATAAAAAAAATATATAATATAAACAAAAGTAAATTCAATTATCAATTTCAGATTAATATTAAAAATTTTATAACCTCTATAATCAACACCGCTATTTAATTTTACAACTACTGGTCGTCCATGAATTTGCTGGATAAATTGTGACAATGCTTCCTTTCGACTCATCTAATAATCGAGAATTAAAATAAATTAATTATTATTAGTAATTTTTATTATTGTTTAGGATTCTCAAGATTAATAATATACTTACGGCTACAAAATTCAATTGAAAATTTATTCAGTTAAATTAATTTTGTGTTTGTTACTGATGTATAATAGACAATGTTTTTAGAATGGTTCATCAGTTTACTAATCAACTCTCCATTCGTGTCGTCTCGTCATGCCTCTTGCGGCAAACTTCACACTTATAATCCACTAATTATGAATCTAATTATGTTCCAATTCTTTTAATTATAATTAATATATTTAAAAATTAGTTCAACAATAGGTTATGAATGATTTTAATTATTTTTTTTTCTTTTAGGACAGTCTTTATGGTCTTTAATTGAAATAATTATGAATAAATTACAAATAATATAATTTATATTGAAGTCGAGGTGATGAAATGTACTAAACTAATGATCATAAATACAAATTGATGTACACATTATTATAGCATCGAAAATAACAATGATATCACATTTATATTAATAATAATTATAATAATATTAATAATAATGATCAAGCAGTCGAAGAAAGCATAAATTCTATAATTTTTTTCTTTGAATCCATATTTTTAGGTTAATAATTATCATTTGATAGATATAATAAATTAATTGAGTCTTGTAAAATCGAAGGAAAATTGAATAAATTCATCTGTACTTTTGGGCACGAATATTATACTAAATTTTTTCGATTTACGTTGATTTCTTCATTGGATATTATATCGTTGACACTGTGCAACGAATGACCTGAAATAAAATATAAATAAATAATTTTTTTTATAATTAATCCGAATAAAATACTTTGAAATTGTTTTATTAATTTAAATTACTTACTCAATAATTGTAGGCAATGATTTATAACGACATATATACTTGTGGCCAAATCCTAACGATGCATTTACTTTTGTCATTTGAATTTGATTTGTGTCATTCTTATGCAATTCCAATGCTTTTTGGTATAGCTAAAATAATTAAAATACCACATTAAATAATTGTCAATTAAACTTTTGATTATTTTTTTGATTCTTGGGAATTTTTATAAAAACTAACCTTTTCACCTAAAATAAATGGTACAACATTATCATCTTCAGCATGTAAAATCATAACAGGACATTTAATATTTCCAATATGTTTGTCCGATTCAAATCGTAAATTATTTTCATAATACGGCTGGACAATCATCCAATTGAACCAAGGTAAATGCTTGAATGCTTGAGCCAATGGATGGTAGCTCAATTCATCAGCTATATTACTAAATGGAGATTCAAGAAATAATCCAGTTGGATGCACATTTTCACTTGCCAATTTTGCTAATGCATGACTCGATACACTACAATAAATAAATTTTAAAAATCATTTTAATAAATTATTTTCTGGACTTTTTACATTTTTAAATATGATAATAAAAAAATTTATACCCTGTCCCTAATGAATGTCCCCATACAAAAATTGGTGCACTGTTATTAACTTTTCTCATTAACCATTGGAGTACAAATTTACTATCAGCAACTACTCCAATTTCCGATAAATCAGCAAGATCACTGTCACCATAACCTGAAAAAAAATATAAATGTTTAAATATTTACTATTAAAAAAATATTTAATTGGTTTATGAATGTATAAGGGGCATTCCGTGCCAACTCATCCTACCAATGAACTTTGCATCTCCGATTTCGCTGAAACTTGGGCATTTTATTCTACCCATCGAAATAGGGTGAGGTGATTTTTTTCAAATTTTTTTATCGAGCCGTTCAAAAGATAAATTTTTCAAAATTTTTGGGGTTTTTAATGTTCAAATGGCCATAACTTGGCCACGAATTGTCCGATTTGAGTCTTTTTTTTTTCAAAATTTTTGTTTTCTAATGAACTTTCTGGAAAATTTATACAAAAAATTATCAATGATGAATTTGATTTTTTTTTTTTAATTTTAAAGTTAAAATGTGGATTTTGAGACTGTTTGTATCTTTCGATTTTTCTCAAAAAATTCTCAAAAATACTACTCCCTAAAATACAAATTTTAAGCCTAGTCTCGTTATGGGATAATGATGGGTTATAACTTTTTTTGAATTTTTTAATTTAATTATTTTCATTTTTTTTTCGATTTTGTTATTTTTTCTTAATTTATAGAGTATTTTATTTATTGTATACATGTATACAATAAATAAATTTTAAAATAAATAATAAAATCGAAAAAAAACGAAAATAATTAATTTAAAAAATTCAAAAAAAGTTATAACCCATCATTATCCCATTACGAAACTAGGCTTAAAATTTGTATTTTAGGGAGTAGTATTTTTGAGAATTTTTTGAGAAAAATCGAAAGATACCAACAGTCTCAAAATCCACATTTTAACTTTAAAATTAAAAAAAAAAATCAAATTCATTATTGATAATTTTTTGTATAAATTTTCCATAAAGTTCATTAAAAAACAAAAATTTTGAAAAAAAAGACTCAAATCGGACAATTCGTGGCCAAGTTATGGCCATTTGAACATTAAAAACCCCAAAAATTTTCAAAAATTCATCTTTTGAACGGCTCGATAAAAAAATTTGAAAAAAATCACCTCACCCTATTTCGATAGGTAGAAAAAAATGCCCAAGTTTCAGCGAAATCGGAGATGCAAAGTTCATTGGTAGGATGAGTTGGCATGGAATGCCCCATAATTAATAAATTTACTTACTGCGATAATCAAATGCTATTACATGATAATTTAATTCTTGAAAAACTTTGTATAATTCAATTCTATGGCTGCTTGCTCTATTTCCACTATTACCATGCATATATAAAAATACTGGACGTGTTGCATTAATTAAAACTGAATCAAAATAATTGTCATCTACAGATTCTGAAGACTCATTGAGTAATGATCGTGGCAATATTTGCCTAGAAACAAAAAATACAATCTATCAAAATCATATTGTATAAAAAACTTGTGTCAATAGGTATTTAAATAAAAATAGGTTATGTTTTAATTAGAATAAGTTAAGACATATCTTACCACACGCCAATTTTTACATCTTCATCAGTGTTTAGATAGAAATTTCTTACACCTTCTAAACCAATTGTTTCTGGTTTAATAAAGTCCACAGCAGGTGGCCAATGCACTTTAAATAAATTAATAAATTTGATTAAATTTTTCTGAATATAGGAAAAATGAATTTATTTAATTAAAATAAAAATAAATACTAACCAAAATTTAAAAATAAAATTTTCCTTTGAAAAGCATATGAGTAGTGAAAAATAAGTGGACAAAGTCCAAATATTATGAGATAAGTAACTATTCCTATCTTCAAAGTCCATAATAGAATTCTGAAAACACACAAAAAAAAAAAAATGAATTAATAACTTAATATTACTACACACAATTGTGTATTTTTTTTAGTGCATATTTAAAAAAATAAAATGTTTAAAAATTAAATTAAATAATAATTCAATAAATAATTCCGTTACAGAAATCTAATTTATAATATGTATCATGCATTATATTAATTCCCATAGCCAATAAAGTGAGATAAATATAATAAAAATGAATATTTTGTTAATAAATTTTTCAATGAAAAATAGGAGAAAAAACAAACTTACATTCCTGTGTACCAAATATCAACCATGATGAATGGCACCACAGCAGCTAATAGGTATGTCGACTTCATATTCTGTTAGTTTTTATAAATATATATATATATTGTGTGTGTATATATTTATTTATATAATATTATTAAGTATATTTGAACTTGGTTTGATTTTAAATTGAAATTAATCTTTCAAATTGACTCTGAATATTTATCATAATTATATTTATTTTTAAAATAATTGTTAAAATTTCCTTGAAAGATTTTATATTCATTTGAATACATATGTATGTATATATATCATCATGAAATAAATAAATCCATGGATATAATCAGTTGAATCAAGTAAATTTATAAGTTCAACCAGGAGCTATTGTCAACTTGCAACCTATGGAAAAAATCAATGAACAGAGTAGTGGGCAGTTACCATTTTGGATTAATAGCACCTGTTATGTTTATGAATCAACATTAATACTATATATATTTATAAATCTATATAAAGCATATAAAATGAATCATTCAATGACAATGAATCTCACCCTGACATTTTTTTTTTTTTTGTTAAAATTAAATAATAATTTATATTAAAATTTTTTTTTTAAGACGAAATGTGAAATTAATTTGAATGAAAAATTAATTCGACTTGGGATATTATTGACTATATAATTTTAATATTGTTTATAAATACGTTTAATGTAAATATTGTATTGTATATTATTTGTATGTACCTGTACTTCATTTTTTTTTTTTTTTGTAATTTTTATGCTTTGTATATTCTCAGTGAGTTTTTCAACTACTGAATTAAAATTGATACAAAAGAATATGCAAATTTTAAAAATATTAAAATTGAAAGAAATACTGATTGATGATTATAATTATTATTATTATAGTTTATGTATGTGTATAAATATTTAAGAAATATTCTCATTTATTTCTATAAGATTGCAAATCAGTAATTCAAGGTTTCAGAAAGTCTTGACCTTTCTTAAAAATTTACAGATAACTTTTGCAATGTCAAGATCCAATGCCATGAATGCTAGATATATTTATAATGTTTATATGAATTGTATATATGTATTGTTATTAAAAATTAAAAAGAAAAGTCCATGAACACCGGAAATAATTTTCATTGTGTTAATTGAAGAGAATTATTATTAAAACTCAAATAAAAGTTTTGTTATATAAATGAAGTAGAAGATTGTTACAATTATTAATAATTTTTTTTAAGAATTTTAGAAACATGTTTGGAGGTTTTTTTTAAAGACACATACATCTATAATCTATGTGTATATTTTTTCAGGACATGCTGATATTATATTACTTTGAAATAAATTAATATACCTTTTGATTGAGCGTTTTTTCAATATCCAATGGACCATAATTTTTATGTAATACTGTGCAATTAAAGAATTGAAAATACCATATGTATATCTGTGAGAATTAATTGCTGATGAGCGAGTATAATTGTTTCATGAGATAAATTCGTAGTGGCTCATTGAATTTTAAAACTGTCTTGGCCACTTGCCAGAATAATTTTCCTTTTTTTGTTTGATTTGTTTGGTGAAAATTCTAATATAACCTCAAAACACATTCATTGAATAATCATAAATACCGAATGTTTGTTGCAATAGAATAAATTTCTTATATAAAATAAAATTCTATGTATGATGTAAAAGATGATGGAATTTTGTAGTTTTCTAAACAACTTTCAATCAGTGAATATAATAAATCTATAGTTATGACCAGTACTACCACGACATCTCTACTATTGAATTAAAAAAAAAAATTGTATTTTGTAGGTTAATCATGTTATAATTATAGTAATGTAATTCATGATTTGTAAACAAAAACTAATTGATTATTGATTATTACAAATAAGATTCATGGTTTGAATATATATACAGCCATTCATTATCATAATCAGTTGAAAAAATCTATATTATATATGTACATTTATTGTGTATTATCTGGTCAAATTAATTCTCGGGTATCTTCGGTTTTCCCTCGTTAACCATAAAATACAGAGCCGAAAATACCCGAAGAATATTTTTTTTTTTCTAATGATCGACTATAATTTTTTATAATAATCTGCATTATCATCATCATATGATAATGCAGGTTCCTATAAAAATTATGTAATTATATATTTATTGACAATAATAATGACAAAAAATTAATTCAACACATTTTACAACAAATATCTTTATTAATTAACCTATAATATATCAACTTCAGATTATTATTAACCATAAATAATTTTAACAACTAATTTTATACATACATCTAAATTAAATATAAATTATAATTATAAAATAAAAATTTATGACTCTTAAAAATTAATATATATTTATATAAATTAATTAAACATTTAAATTTATATTAAAAATAATGTAAATTAATTTTTTAAAAATTGCAGCCATTATTAATTCATAATTATTCATTGCTTATGATTGGACAATGGCAGATATATAGAATTTTATCAACCGACAAAAAATCAATGAAATCATCTAGCTGTGTGTGTGAGATACCTGTAGCATTTATTCCCTTTGCTCCGCGGGCTCCGCCATTTCCTCGAAATTGCATCCACTCGTATGAGTAGTAAGAAATTGGTGGAGGAGGGAGCTGCAATGTACAATGTATATACGATATTATGATCCATTCAAACTATGCATAATGCGCATGCGCAACGACTTTTTTTCTATGTATAAAATATACACGTCATTGTACGATACTTGTAAAAGCGTGTTCCTGCGTGTCGATTCTCGTAAGAATTTACTATATTCTGTTGCGCTTGGGTTTTGTGTGTAGAGTACCAAAGACCTTGAGTAATATTCGTAGTTCCAAGTTTTTCAGGCCCTTTCACAAAACTCTCAAGCTTATTGAAAAAAATTTATCAAGCAACGCAACACAATTTCAAACATTTAATTAACAATGAGTTTGGCTAATTTAATTAAAACAACACCTGGTATGTATAAATAATTGTGATGACAATTCACATTACGTTTATACGAAGAAAATTTATTATTTTCTTTTACCGGCAATGTGATGTTGAGGATTAAATTATTTGTTCAATGTGCCTAGGCTCGTTGAATCAAGGTGTATGGAAGCGTCGGAGTCGTGGCTCGGATGAAGGTACTTAAAATTTTAATAAAAAATTATATTAATATAATATTATTATACACATGTGATTTATTGCAATTAAATAAATAATTTTGTTTTCCGATTTCTTCAAGCCACAAATTAAATTAGCGTATGTGAAACGTTGAATTATGCTATAATATATGAATATTTGTATAGTTTTCTAATATTTCAATTGTTCATTTTGATATTACAGATGAAAATAATCACCAGGCGGATGTGAAAAAATCACGATATTGGTATGTAACATTGGAGAGCGAATCTCCAATTCCAACTGATGATGAGAGTGCTAGTGAATCAATTTATAGCATTCAAGATGAAGAAACTGGTACGTTGAATAATTAATAAATAATTGGCATTTGTTATTTTGTGTTATTTGTTTATTTAATAATTGATGTTTAATCATTGCAGAATTTGCTAGAGATACCTCGGATACATCAACTAGTGCTTGGATTAGTACTAGTGTTCATCGTAATATGGAATTGCAGGTTGAGTATGATGTAGCTTCTACTTCTGAATCTGAAAATCCATTTTTGGATGTTTCATCATCTGATCCTGAGGTAAATATTAAATATTAATTCTAAAGTAATTATATTATTATATTAATAAAGAAATATTTTTATTTAATTTTTTTATTCTTATTTTTTTCTAGGATTTTCTTGCAGTAGGTGTTTCGGCTGAGTTGAAGAATTCCGATCTGGATTTAGATCGCGTTGAAGACACTGATGAATCATTGACGTCATTGGACAGCGAAATAAGTCGAGCGGATTATTGGACTTGTATTCAATGTAACACAACGAATAATAATCCATTATTCAGATATTGTGAAAGATGTTATCAAGTAAGTGCAATTGAAAAAAAAAAATTGCTTTGTCTTTTTAATTTATTTTATTTTATATTTTATATTAATTAATTTTGTTTGTATTTGTTTATTTAGCTTCGAAAAAATTTCTTTCCGCCACGTCCAAAGCGAAAAAAGCGCCGTTTAGAAGCTGCAAAAGCAAATAAAACTGAATTAGAACCATCATCATCATCATCATCATTTTTATCACAAAGTACAGATATTACGCTATCGAGAATTGATTCGGGATTAGGATCAAGTCAATCAGCTTTGTCTGAGGTAGATGGTGACAGTGTGGCATCATCGCAAGTAACAGTTGTATTGTCACAAGATAGTGAAACAGTTGATACTGTGGATGGTGTTGCTGGTACTTTTGAAAAAAATCAAAAGAATAATGAAACCAAAGTCATTGAGTCAATAAATCAAAGAGCTATTAGCTCCATGAATAATAATGAATTGAAAAAGACTGAATTAGGGTCAATTGAATTTATAAATAGTATGGAATTGATGCAGAAAAAATTGAAATCTGATGAGGAGAATGATAGCAAATTTTGTCTTGTTTGCACTGTGAGCCCGAAAAATGGAGCATTTGTACATGGAAATGTATCGCACATATGTTGCTGTTATCGTTGTGCTATTAAAGTTTGGAAAACAACGAGACATTGTCCAATTTGCCAACGTAAAGTAACAAATGTATTGAAAGCATTCTACGTTTGACAGAAAATATTGTGTGCAACCTTGATTATCAATTGTTTTCAACAGTGATTTAATATTAGTAGCTGGAAAAATTGAGAACTAATAAGAAACGAAGAAAAAAAAAAAGTTATTTAAACATATATTTGTATATTTCTGCTGAATTCATCACGCTGTATTTTTTATGAAATGGTTTTATATATGCAGAATATTTTCTAGAAATGCATATGCACAATTGTTTTTTTTTTTATTTTTAAAAGCTCTACCCTCATAAAGTTTGCATTTCATTTGCGCGTGTTGTAAATATTAAGATATAAGGCAAATAAATGTTATAAATATCAATTTTTTCAAAATTGAATAACAATTTCAGAATGATAATAATTAGCCTGAAAGTGATGATTGTTCAATTGTTGATTAAACAAAAAAAATACCGGATCTTTATTTTTCAAGAGAAAATATAGAATTAAATATATTTATCTTAATTAAAATTGATATATAATGTTGATAAATATAAATTGTCATATAAAAAATGAAAATTAGTCTAGATTTTTCGAGAAATTTATTTTTTAAATTATTTCAGTACAAAGTTACATTATCATCAGATGATAATATAAATTTAAGACGCTATTTTTGTTTGTCCTATTATAAAACATTAATATATTATTCTTCAATTAATCCATAAAATTATAAACTCAATATTCAAATTATAACCTCAAAATATTATACAAAAATCAGTTTATAAAATATATTACAATAATTATTAATTTCTCCATCATATTATTTACATGTACAAATGATAAAATACTCTTCTTTACCGACCGAGCATAGCTACATACTACAGTATGTTGTAATATAAATATGAAAACCAACCTTTATAGGTTAGGTGACGTAGCGACAGTTGAAAGGAGAATATTTTTTGCTGCAACCGGCAACTTTGTGGTCATACTATAGAGTTCTTTCTCCATATATACACACTAATATAAAACCACATCTGGTTTATTCACACTTGTGTGTGTATTGTGGCGGTTGAACATCACTCTGAATTCGTTACAAATATATTAACAGAATATATTATAACCTTATGCGATCATTTAATTTCCAATTTATATGATAATAATTTGCAAATTTGTGGTGAATTTTTCATTGAAATAAAAGATGGGAGGTTTCATGACGTTTGTCGAGGAACATATACGTTATGAGTTATTGGCTGTTATTTGGCTATTGTACTTATGGGAATTATATTTAAGCTTACGGCAGGTTAGTATATATATATATATGCACGCGTGTAACTCGTGGCATTTTGTAATAATATTAAATATTAATATTATAATAAATATATTTATCAATTATGAAGACAAATTTATGTATAAAATACTTATGAATTATATTAATATGTTAATAAATTTATTTACAGCGTAAACTTATGAAAGAATTGGTTAAATTGCCTGATAGATTGAATGGAATTATTTCTGAAGAAGTTTATCAAAACGCAAGGCTTTATGAACTGGATAAAAATGCATATAGCAATATTCATGATCTTTATTCAACAATTATCAACACGGTATTAATTTATTTGATTGTTTTTTTTTTTAATATATTTATTGTTAATGTAAACTTTGAAACAGAAGTATGGAGAAACATAACCTAAAAAATATTTTTACATTTGCATATTTTTCTCAATGAATTAATGTAATATCTAAATATTATTTATTATTTAAATGTAATATATTAATATATTGAATATTTTATGTATTGTATGAGGTAGAATTATCTGTGATTTAATTGGTGTATTTTTACAGATATTAATACTTACATTTGCCTTCCATTATTATTGGAAATGGGGTTTGACATTGATTGAAGCTCTTGGTGCTAGTCGTGACAATGAAATTCTTGGCAGTGTTAGTTGCTTATTTATTATGAGCACAGTTTCGACCATTATTGAAATTCCATTTAAAGTTTATCATGTATTTGTATTAGAAGAAGAGCATGGATTTAACAAACAGGTTAAGTTTGTTTAATACTCATTTATTTCTGCATTTATAAAACAAATAATATTTAATTTGTAATTAATCATTTGTTTAAATTAATATTTACAGACTGTACGATTTTTTTTGCGAGATCAAGCACTTAAATTTCTCGTTTCTCAATTAATCGGACCGCCATTATTGTGTGGTTTAGTGTGGATTGTAAAGAATGGCGGGGATTATTTCTTTTGGTATATTTGGTTATTTACCGTGGTCGTAACGCTTTTTATGTCTGTAATTTATCCAGAAGTGATTGCGCCGCTATTTGATAAATATTCACCATTGCCTGAGGGTGAATTAAAAGATAAAATTGAAGCATTAGCTGCGTCATTAAAATTTCCATTGTACAAATTGTATATTGTCGAGGGTTCAAAACGATCGTCGCACAGTAATGCTTATTTATATGGATTTTATAAGCACAAACGTATTGTATTATTTGATACACTTGTGAAAGAATATTGCAAAGCAAATGAATCGTCTGACAAAGATTTTGGCTGTGAAATTGATGAAGTTATAGGAATTTTAGCTCATGAATTAGGACACTGGAAATACAATCATACATTAAAAGGCTTAGCATTAGCACAGGTAAATTAATTTTAATATTAAAATTATATTTATTTATCTCAGAGAGTTAAAATATAAGTCAATTATAATTACGTGTATTTTTATTTATTTTGTTTCAGATAAGTTTTGTCATGAATTTCATTCCATTCGCTAAATTATTACATTATCAACCAATGTATACGGCATTTGGATTCGTTGACACACAACCGATTTTCATTGGTCTTATCATTGTCACAATGTACATCTTGACTCCGTTAAACACGGTATGAAGATTTTTTTATTAATATTTATTATTCATTTTCATTCATCGATTTCAACTGAAAATAATTTAAATATATTTATTTATTACAGCTATTTGGTTTCTTAATGACTGTTAATTCACGTCGATTTGAATTTCAAGCAGACAGTTTTGCAAAGAAACTAGGTCATTGTGACGCATTAAAACGATCATTGATTAAATTGCATAAGGATAATTTATCTTATCCAATGTATGACAAACTTTTCTCCGGCTGGCATCATAGTCATCCACCATTATTAGAACGTCTTGAAGCATTGGATAAGTCTGATAAATTGGACTAGAAAGTAAGCCATTTTCGAATAATATTCAAAATTTAATTATGATAATATAATTATAATCGTGAACAAAAAAAAAAAAATGGAATTACTCTTTTTCATATACAAACATCACATTTTTTTCTTCTTCGCATATAACTGCTTAATATATTTAAGTAACCGTCAATTTTTTTAATTAATTATTCTTATAGAATCAAAAAATAAGTATTCAAATATTAACGTTTATATAGTTCGAAATATTAAATTGTCTAAGCCAAAGAAGCTTCAATACATCAATGGTTTTACTCATATTTATATTTTTCTTTTTGTTATAGTAATTTATTACATATTTAAGAGTGTTTTCGTTATTGCCTCGATCCAAATAACAACACCGAATGCTCCTGCATCCACATCCTGTAAGAATTCCATTTGTTTCACATACGATGCTCGTCCCGCACTGAGGATAAAAAAGTGCTCCATAAAAAAAAAATATCCATATATTTTAATATCAATAATTAAATAAATTAAAATATATACTTAGGATTCATTTTTTTTGTTGCATCGCATCCACTTCGTGCTGATTTTGCAACTAAGTTAATAGCTTCCTCATAAGTTAATTCATTATTTGCATATTTATTAAAAATTTCCCATGCTGGATTTAAAGCATCCAACTAAAAGGAAAAAAATTATTTTATTTTTCCTTTCGCAATCATTAACTGATAATGTAAATTACAAACCATTGTCCGGTCGCCTGGTCGTGCTTTACTGTATTTCATTACACTATCAATTGCACATCGCCATGCGCGCGACCACGATTTCCTCCAATCATCTTTATCGTTAGCTTTAGCCAACGCGGACGCTCCAGCGGTGAATAACAAACTGTATACAGCTCCTGATGTTCCTCCCATACATTCCTCAGCGATTTTCGATAACTCTGCAAGCAAAGTTGCTGGGTAAGAGACTTGTAGACTCTCCAAGGATGACAAAATTCCTGAAAAAAATTAAAAAAGAAAAAAATTAATTCAATAATTTGAATTATTTTTCTTCATGAAATGTTTTGTTATTATTTTCTTTTTATCTTTTACCATTTGCCAATAAATTGTGAGTACTTCCACAATCTCCATCACCACAACCTCGATCTAAATCATTTAATTTATCCTTGTGTTTGATAATCGCATTGCAAGCATTTGCCAAACATCGCTTCAACAATGCGCATTCATGTTCATTTAATTTACGTCCAATAGGAACAATTGTTTGGCATTCTTCTTCCATCAATGAATCGGGCTTGGAATCAACATTTGGAATGCTGTATGAACATCCTGGCCAACATGGAGCATCAGTTCTTTCATCAAGACAATTTATATAAAGATCTTGATATTGTTTTGGTAATTTTAATACTGATACGTGAACTCCTGCGCTGTCTAATGATGTCATTAATACACCAGAATATATTCGTAGAGCTTTAATATTTTTTATCCCTGTGAATTTTATATATAATATTATATTTTTATTAATTATTCAATATTATTTTCCATTTATTTATTCATGAATAATTTTCACTTATTATTTACTCACTTAATTGTGTTATTACTTCATGAACGATGATTCCTTGCTCTAATTGACTTACGCCACCAAAATTATTAATCAATACAATTACAGAATCGGAATCAATTAATTCTAATGATTTACTTATATTTTCAATAATTATTTCCACCATTTCCGTGGCGCTTTTCATTTTTATTCTGTCATAACCTGCCTCACCGTGAACTCCAAGACCGATTTCCACTTCATCCTCTGGCATTTTAAACATTGGACCATGTCCTGATTTGATTTATAATTTCATTTAATTAAAATAATTAACATTAATATTGATATTTATTATAGTTATCTTTATCAGCAACAGACCAGGCAAAGAACATGGACGTAAAGCAACACCATAAGTTGCAATATTTTTAGCGATTATTTCAGCATGATTGTACACTTCTTCAAGTGATTTTCCTTGTTCAGCTAAAGCTCCAACGATTTTTATCACAAATAAAATACCAACGAGTCCTCGTTTGCCAGCACGACCTTGCTTCTCCAATGGTATACTACAATCATCGTCGATAACGATTTCTGCAATCTTTTTTATTTAAAAATATAACAAAAAATATTTTAATAAAAGAAAATTAATTCAGACTTGAATAATTTTTTTGTTTATTATCTCAAATACCTTCAAGCCTTTTTGTCGGGCTTTTTCTATTGCAAGGCCGAAATTAAGACAATCTCCAGTGTAATTAGGAACAATTACTAACGCTCCTTCTATATAAAAAAATGTAGCAATGAATTTTAGTCTGTAATAATAGCAATTAAATTTTTAATTATCTTATTTACCTTGATTACAAACGCAATTTAGTGCATAAAGTATATGATTAGCAGGTGGAGCAGCAAAAACAGAGCCAGCTATTGATGCTGTGAGCATTCCACGTCCAACAAAACCACCAGCAAATGGTTCATGTCCACTGCCACCGCCGCTGATAATAGCAATTTTTCCATTATGATTATTCCACTGGAAATAATATTTATATTATTTTATAAAGATTATATATTTGTTGTGTGAATTATTTAATTTGTTTATAATATGATTTATTATTTTTTTAGTACATACTTCAGATGAGAGAATAACTTTCTTTGGTGGATAATAATTCAGCTGTGGATATGTAAAACATAATCCAGATAAAGTTTCATCAACCACATTATTGATGGAGTTGATAAATTTTTTTGTTGCCATTACAATTAATTATAGAATTAAATCGATAATGGAATAATTATTTGGTTTAATGGAATGGAACTGAAGTTTTATATAAGTTGAAACGTAGAATTGTATGGACAATTTGATCTTTGAACGACTGTTTGACCGAAGATAATGAGAGTGATATGATTTTGACCAGAGAAAAATGTACAATGAATGCAAGAGAATATGTAACAATTTATATACGCATATGTAGCATTATGTACCAGTTTTACGAGTAATTTACTGCCATTACGTGACGTTAAATTATTTAGGCAATTTTAAATACGTTGATTACTGTAAAAAAAAAATCATGCAATTTATTTATTATATATATTTTTTTTTTTTTATTGGAAAAATTGCTCTATTATTTAATCGTCATGTTGATGATTGACTGATGATTTTCAATTATACTGATTACTGTCAGTGATGTGAGGAAATATATAATACTCATTATTTAATGTTTGAAGGTAAAATCATTTGAAAAATAAAAATGTGTACACAGCGCCATCAATCATTGCGTATGGTCGATAAATGTACTACACACCAAGTTTCAATTCAAATATTTTTTTCTTTCAATTCTGAGAATTTATATATTTTTTTTCAATAAATAATACATGATTAATACCTATTTGGATAGTTATCATCAATAATTTCAGATTAACATTTAGGTTATATTCATAAATTTGTTTTTGTCGCTCATGAAAATTTAAGCGGGAGTAATTTGAGGTTATTTTGCTTTCGTTTAATTTTTCAATCATTTGTAACGACTTAATATATTATTTAGATAAATTAATTTGAAAATATCAACTGATGATAGTAAATTAAAGTATTATTTTATAAATTAATACGAAAATATGATGTAAAATATTTAATAATTTCATATGAGTATATTATATATGTTTGGACATTTTATTTGAGATTATTATTGGCTTGGTAATTTTATTTTACTTTTCCAATGATTATTGCATTGTCAGGTGAGTTAATTGAATTGCTTATTAAATATTCACTGTAAAACATTACATAATTAGTCCTTGAAATAATTATTGATGTGTAGTGGCATTGAGAATTATAATGCCAGTGTTAGAAATTGATTAAATAATCATTAGAGTTTTTCTATGAGTATTCATAAGAATTATTCTTTAATATTATTCAGTGGATAAATTACGTTCAAACTATATATTTTTGTATGAAAAGATTAATTAACAATGTAATGATGAGAAACAATTTTTATTTTTAGTTGATTGATGCCACATTTATTCAATATGGAAAAAAAAAATCAAAAAACTATTTGCTGTGAAAAAATTTCTGCGAGTGGGAGAATCGTCCAGTATTTTTAATTACGTGAGTAAATTATATATTAAAATATATGTATACAGAATGAGAATAATGAATGTGAAATTAAGTTATGGGATTTATTTCTAGATAGAACGAAAATTTGTTGAATTAAAAAATGATTAAAATTTTTAAATTCGCTGAAATGGTTAAATTTATATATTTATTTCAGAATAAAGTTCATCTTGATCAATACAGACATGATGGAAAATACAGAACAAATATATTTGTTCAGAATTCTTTATTGTAATTAATAAGATGGAAATATTATATTGAAAAATATAATTAGAGTGTGTAAATTATTTAAATAATTTCAATAATCACTTACAAACTGCACACATTACAAACATTCAAAGTTACAATCAAACTAACATGTATGAATTGTGCTACAAATTAATATAAAAAATCCCTTATATTTATATATAATTTAGAACAAAATAATTTGAATTACAGGTTTATTTCATATTATATTGAATAAAAATTACTCAAATCGTGTTCAGCCACACGTGATAAATTCAAAATTTCCAATCACTTCACGCGAAATATGTTCAACGGAATTTTACTCAATTGATTTTTAAACTGTCAGCATCCAAATGAAACAATTCAATACAGTAAATACGTGCAGTTAATTCTTAAATAATTAACATCTTCCTCGTTTGACTGAAATTTTTGCATCTCTGATAATTTGACGTATTATTTGCTTTCGTAAAAATTTAACATTAATCCTTCGTTTA
>JAQQBS010000004.1:2266600-2288379 GCA_030347275.1 Microctonus aethiopoides
AAAAAAAAAAAAAAAAATAATAAAAATAATATTTATATATATTTAGCGATTAATTGTGTGTAGTCATTATGTGCATAAAATAATTTTGTTTTCCTTCTCTAGGATGGGACACTAACACACTTATTAATTATGTAAATGACGATTATTAAATAAAATATAATTAAATACATATATATGTATGTATGAATAATTTTTGTTTTTTCTCTTCAATTTTCGGAAGACAAAGCAACAATAGAAATGAAGGATGGCAACGAAAAGTGATTAAAAAAATAAAATGAAATAAAAATTCATATGTATGATTTTCTTTTTACATTATTTAAGAAGTGTAATTGTTAAAAAAAAAAAAAGATTTTTCTTTCTTGATATTACTTCATTAGTTCAAAAGTAAAGTGAAAAGAAAAAAATACAATAGAAAATATTGTGGGGAGTTGGATAATGAAATGAAAAAGAGTACTGAAAAGAAAGAATTATTTTGAAGGAAAAAAAAAAAAATAATAAGTAAATCATATGTAGATAATTGTAGTAATAATTAGCACCAGCCTTCATGCGAGCCGAAACTCAAGAAAAAAAAAAAGAATATGTATAGCGAAAATAGTAGTTATACTAATAAGAATTAATAACAAGAAAAATAAACATCCCGGATTGACGTTAATAATACAAAAGATGAAAAATTTCTAATGCGCGGGTAACGAAAAGACAGGATTTAACAATTATCTAGCTTTTCGTACCGTTGCGTTTTGATCAGCGTCCTTGCAATTGCTGCAAATGTAATCGTCCTCCTCGGTTAATTCAGTTCGATCAAGACCTACACAATGCATGTGGAACCAACCGTTGCAACCGCCATCACATTGAACCCAGTCAACTTCGCGACCTTAATAAAAGTAAAATAAATATTTATATACGTAAATAACATTGGATATATTGGAATAAAATTAAAATAATTTGGATATGGGGGCACATTCCATGCCAACTCATCCTATTAATGAACTTTGCATCTCTGATTTCGCTGAAACTTGGGCATTTTTTTCTACCCATCGAAATAGGGTGATTTTTTTCAAATTTTTTTATCGAGCCGTTCAAAAGATAAATTTTTGAAAATTTTTGGGGTTTTTAATGTTCAAATGGCCATAACTTGGCCACGAATTCTCCGATTTGAGTCTTTTTCTTTTCAAAATTTTTGTTTTTTAATGAACTTTCTGGAAAATTTATGCAAAAAATTATCAATGATGAATTTGATTTTTTTTTTTAATTTTAAAGTTAAAATGTGGATTTTGAGACTGTTTGTATCTTTCGATTTTTCTCAAAAAATTCTCAAAAATACTACTCCCTAAAATATAAATTTTAAGCCTAGTTTCGTAATGGGATAATGATGGGTTATAACTTTTTTTGAATTTTTTAAATTAATTATTTTCGTTTTTTTTCGATTTTATTATTTTTTTTTAATTTATAGAGTATTTTATTTATTGTATAAATGTATACAATAAATAAATTGAAATTTTTTTATTATTTTTCCTTAATTTTTAGAGTATTTTATTTATTGTATACATGTATACAATAAATAAATTGAAAAAGAAAAAATAAAATCGGAAAAAAAAAAACGAAAATAATTTAATAATAATAAACAAATTAATTAATTAAACTGACCATTTGGACGTAGACAATTGTCAGCTGCACAATCATCTTCTTCATCTGATGTGTCTTGTTTAGTTTTTTTACGATTGCCACCACGTTTTTTCGGTAGTTCCTCACCTTCCTTTCGTTTCATCTAAAATATTCAATCAAATAATTAAATTAAATTTTTTATTTAATAATATCATTAAATATAATATAATATGAAATAATTTAATCCATAAACTTTTCATAATTCATTCAATTACCTTTCTAGGTCCACGTTTCAATGGACTTGGTGGCGTAACAATTTTCTTATTATCTTTATTATTAAATCCCTTTTTTTTAACCAAAGTTTTTTCATCAACTTTAGGCCGTCCAGCATTTTTACTTGACAATTCAAATTCCTCCGATTTCCTTTTACGTCCACGTTTTTTCGGATCCTTAATATCAGCATTAAAATTAGCTTGAACTTCCTCAAATGCCGCATATTTACGTACAGTTGTTGGACTATTTGTATGACTGAGAATTCGCCAAATATGCTGGGTTTCATCTAATGCCACTTCTAAAAGATCACCCTCCATCATTAATTCCTCCAATTTCGTTCGTGCTGTTACTGACAATACAACGGAATTTTCGGAATTTTGCGATTGTGATTTACGTTGAAACTTTGAAACTGCACAAAAATAAAAATGAATAAATTGAAGAAAAAAAAAAAGAAAATACATCAAACAAACATTAACTCTTTGAATAAAATGTACAACTCACCATATGAATAAGCATGTTCACTGCTGTTAAAAGTACTACATGTTGGCTCTTCGCCATCAATTGTAACATCGTCATCGTCATCCTAAAAAATAAACAAATAAATAACCATTAATAATTTATTCATGAATTATATCACGTAATAAAATGTAAAATACTCACTGCAGTGCTAATGACACTATCATCAGAGTGTACACCACTCAATGGAGCAATAGCTTGCACACGTTGATGTAATTCTGGATTATTTGCAGCTTTTTTCAATTCACTGCTAATAATCTTTTCAGTTTTTTCACGTGCCGCTGCCTCAACAAGTTTCTGTGACATGGCCGATAATTTAGCCAATACCGATGATATTTCTTCAGTTGCCAATGCTTGTCTAGCACGATCTTGCCAATTCATTGCACGTTCAGTTAAACATTGAAGTGCTTCACCCTCCGGTAATCTTATTGAAATTTTTTGTAAACTAACCAATAACGCTAATATTGTTTCTAATCTTGGTCTACGTGATCTTAAACAGCACGGACATAAAAATTTATTTTCCCTTGACGATTGAACTTTACCTTTGTACATTGTCTTTGGAAGCGGAACGCAATTTGAATGAAACCAATCTTTACATAATTCACATTGTAACATTAATCCAAAACGCGGTCGTCTACATACACAATATCGTGATTCTTCAAAATTGGCTTTTGACATATTTCTCTCGCGTAAATTTCGCATTGCCTCCATTTCACGCTGTTCAGCGAGCTTAAATGCAGCAACAACATGAGCTGAATCGCTTGTATCATCTAATTTAGTATCACAAACAAATACAGCGCCAATACTTTCATCGCCTTTATTTTTTTTTGTTTTTAATGCCTGAACACCAACGCCAATTCTTGGCGACAGCGCTTCCATTAATGTATAATGTGAATTTTTTCGTAAAAATGTTCGTGCTGTTCGATCTTTCCATACTTTAGCCTGTGACAATGTTGATTCTAATAATGGTAAAGCATCAAGATGTAATGGAATATTTCTTCCTTTACGTACAAGATCATCTAATGTATCATAATATGGATAATTATCGCGAGCTTGAATTTCTTCAACGGTTTTTGTCCAATTTTTTGCCTTTGTTAAAATATCTTGTAAACTATCAAGACTTGGTAAATAAGCATCAATATCATCAGCCTCTTGAATAAATTCTTCAATAACAATTATATTTTGACGACTTTTTGATTGTAAATATCCTTTGGCTTTTTCTTCCCATTTATCAATATTAATAACAATCTGCTGTAATTTTGATAGCATTGTTTCAATATTTATATGCGGCGGTATTGACATACCTTTATCAATTAATTTAGCCAAATCTTCACGGGTCACTGATTTTGATTCATCTAACATTGATTTTACCTCATCCAACCATTGTATTTGATTTAATTTTTGTTTCAAACGTACCAATTGCGGCAATTCAATGCAAATTGAATCACCAAAATCAATACATTTTTCCAATTTAGCATGATCACAATCATCACATTTAGCCTCTAAATCCTCAGCATCCTTTTGAAATTGTACAACTTGATCTAATATATATTTAACACCATCAGATTCTTTTAATTCACAACAAAGATTTGTTATTTCTTTATAGAATAATGTTAATTCTTCAACAGTTAATTTATATTTAGTATCAACTGATTGTCGTGTACGTGTACGTTGTTTATTATTTAATAATTGTTGTGCGACACTCGCGCATTTTTCAGCATCTTGTACGGCAGTTGTTAAAGCCGTTAATAATTCGCTGTCTGGAAATTTTTTACTTTCAGCTTCACTCAATAATTCTTTGAGCTCACTTAATTCTATTTTTTCATCTTTAGGATCCATTGCCTCCTTCACTTTCGTCACCCATGAGTCAAACGACTCGGCTTTTAATTTCAATTTCTGCAACATTATTGGTAATTCATCAAGCGTATAACGATAACGTAATGTATGCTTCTCTGGTGAACAACTGCAGAGATCAGTAAAGTGTCGTAAACACACTAATTGAGAACTGTGACACGAGCACGTCACAGCACTAAGAAAACACGTTGTTTTACACGCTTCACACTGTCGTTCATCATCTGGCAACAATTCAAATGCTTCACGCTCAGCTTCTGTAACACCCTGAACATATGGAAAGGATATATTTATAATAATTATCAATAATTAAATTAAAAATATATATAAATATATAAAATTATAAATTTCATTCTATGAATAGTATCAATTATCAAATTAATTCATTTAATTAATTCACATGAATTTACGTTGATAAAATTCTCAATTATTTTTATTTACACTGAGAAATTTTTTTTATGTCAGTGTGGGTATTAATCATAACGACATCGATAGTGTATCGCTGCGGAGGTGGACGTAAAAAAGAGAAAATAAAATGAACAAAAAAAAATATGTACACATATATATGTATATCTTGTAACTTTTTTTTTTTTCTTTCTCTTCATGCACACTTGTACACTTATCACCGTGTATAATTTACTCGTTTACTAATGACGCCTGAACAATAATAATTGCACATAATATAAAATTATTGCATATACAAATCAAAACTACAGTCTATTGAAAAACAATTGAATTAACGACGAGATATTTATGAATATAAAAAATCTCCACTCGCGGAACAAGAACGACATAGAAATAGAATGAATATTGAAGAAAAAAAAAAAAAAATACTCCCAGATGTATAACCAAAATCACCAACTAAAAAAATTGCCACCGAATGACGATTTTTATCGTAAAAATATGCAACGAAATTGATGAAAAAAAAAATAAATAAACTGTTCCTAACTGAAAATTACGTGTCAAAAATAAATTGTGACTCAACAGAATGGATAATATTTAATCGCGAGGCATCATGGCACACACTGAACCGCGATTCGTGATCAAAATTATTGTGTGTGGCGTTTCAAACCTCAAACATAACCTCAAATAATTTTTTACATTAATCTTAAATTTTCTTACGTAAAATTAACAAAAATCCAACAAATATGTATCAAATATATCACAGAAATACACATATAAATTTTATATAGAGTTACATAATATATTCACACGGAAAACTAACAGCGTAGTGAGAGCGTGGACAATGTAACAGAATAGTTCAAGGTTGGAGCTACAGTAAACGATGATAAAACGATTATTATAAATAATATTATAAAGAAATAATGTCCGCGATGAATTTAACTAAACGAACGTTTAATAAAATTAATAAATATTAATATCACACACGAAATAAGAACAACAGTGAAGGAGGCCTTAGTAATTGTGAACACTAACCAATTCGGAACTAGTGGAACAAGTCTCTTATATATATATATATATATATATATATATATATATATATATACTTATACACATACGTATTTGCACATACGTATACGATTAAATAGATTAACACTATGGAAAATATTAAACATGCACATACACCTTAATAAATATATATTGGAAATATATATACATATATATCAGTATATGCGCGGTTAAGTTTTGTCGTGCGTCGCTTGTTTGTGTTGAGTTTTTGATGGCGGTCGCGAGGCGGCAACGAGAATGTGCAACTACGACGATATTTTTCAGATATATTGTACAGTACATACATGCATAACCTATTTCATATACTGTACTATAAATGATCACACACTATACCATAAATGCCAACTTCACTTTGTGTAATTCCCCCCACTCTAACCGTGCGCGATGTATAATATGTTTAACATAACCTCCAAATAGAAAAGTGTAACTATTTATGTATGTATGTATATGGATGTGTGGGCGTTTTGTGTGTATTGGAGAGATTAATCGGTAGCTTGATGATAACTTTATGTGTGTGTTTGTGTGTGTGAGTATTAATTATTGAATTAGAAAAGAAAAAAAAAACTTTTTATTTTTCCGATAAAATTGATTATAGCTATACTGTTGGGTGTTATATTTCGTTTGATTCGGTATTTAAATTCTATTTTAGGTAATTTATTAAAGAATATTAAGTTAAATTTGCTTTTTTTTTTTTTCTATTTATGAATGAATAATTAAATTTTATTATTTAATACACTTACCCATTCAAGTAAATTTTTTCTCAATTTTTTTTCATCATCTACCATTTGTAACATATCTTGATAAGTCGCTGTGGCTATTCCAATGTCTAATGCATCAGGATCAAGTGACATTTTGCATACTAATTCGTCATGAGAAAACACACAAAAACGTCGTAAATTTGAATAATGTGCAATACAATCCCTGCCAATTTTTAACTGTAATTTAAAATAATAAATAACGTATTAAATTAATATTAAAGAAAAAAAAAAAAAAATTATGTTGATTGTTTGATCTTAATATTAAATATACGATAAATAATAATTATGTACCCAGTCAGCTGGAGCAAAATTTACAGCTTCAGCGAAATTGTAGCCTTGATTGAAACCCGCGTGATAAGCTCGTGGAAATGTAACGACAAATTCACCTGCATGTTGATCCGTTCTAAATACTGGTACACCTGATAAGAAAATATTAATTGTATAAACAATTAAAAGTTTAAATACAATACTTAAAGCATTACAACATTGTATGAAATTATTTTTAATTTATCTTTTTTTTTTTTGTTATTTAATTTCTCACCTTCATTTGTTAAAATCGTTGGATTCATAATTGTAACGAGCTGATGAAGTAAATCAGGCTGACTGTGAAATAATTCTGGTGCTGCAGATTTCATTGAGTGCTCAAACTTTTCAGCTTCTGATCCTGGTACACCATACCAAGTTTTTGGCTCACCCCAATGTAAATAATTAATTGAATAACTCCAATGATCTTCATTATGCCAACAAAATGTTGCAAAACACATTCCAACATACATCCATGGGACTTTCATTCCGCTAATATCAGCATTAATATGACCCAATACACTCCCTTCAAGTACCGGAAGATTATTTAAATTCCATGAAGACTCTGCATATTCTTGATCACAAGTAAATAAATTAACGCTAGTTTTCGTTGGAAAACCTGAGCCATGATCCATTGTATGAAGATCAGCGCCATATTCAACGGTAACATCTTCATCAATTGATGATACAATTCGCCAAAATTCTTTTTCAACTAATGATGTTGGTACCATATGCACTGGCATATTGAAATAATCACTTTTAAATTGATCTGCCATTTCGCCAAATTGTTGAAGTGTATATTCTCTTTGAGCTTGCTCAAAACCAAATGCTTCCATGGGTTTTGATACTTCTTCAGCAACACATTTAGGACATCGCCAATCGCCCTTTGGGATTTCAGTAAGTGGTGGTAAAAGACAAAATGTGTGATAACTATCGTCACAACCATCACAAAGCAGCATACTTTCTTCCATATCACCTCTGCCACAATTGTGACAAATGTATTTAGCCAACTGTAAACAATTAAATTGAATTAATTAATTAATGTGTTGATTTAATTATTTAATGGTGAATTAAGGTTATTCAATAATCAAATTAATGATACCTGATTAACCTCACTTTTTTTTTTCATATCAATTTGAAAGAGATTTCTTTTTTTGGAAATTATTATTGAATTTTTAGTACATAGTTTGAGAGAAATTGTTTAAATTGACAAAAATTATATGTGAAAATAGGAAAAAATGGCTGCCAAAGAACTTGAATTATGAAATTTAGTGAATATTAGTTGAGTTGAGGTATTGAAAAAAAGAATTATTGAATTGTTCATTGATATGGTAATAATTTTAGAGATTGGATTGTTTGAGAATATATAATAAATAAACATAGTTTACAGCATTTTATTATCTACGTCTTGAATCGAATTTTCCATCTTTTTCATTGTTACTAGAGAAAAAAAAACATGGCGTTTTCGCGCGAGATTTGAATTTAATATTTGAAAATATCCATTTCTCTCAAATTAAATATAATTTTTCGTAAAATTAATCATCAAAATAATTGATGATAATTAACTATTTTAATTACAAAGTTTATTGCCATTAGCCGAAATAAATTGAACAATTAATATTAGCAATTCATTAAAGAGGTTAGGTCTGACTATAATGAAGTTACACTCAGTAAAAATTCTTCATAATTGCCAATTTTCAACAAATAAAATAACTATTTCTTTTTAAATTAATTAATTGTATAAAAATATAATATTAATATTTCCTTTATTGTAATTCAATAATAATTTTCAAAGTAAATCATCAAACTAACTTAATAAACAAATAATTTAATATAACTTACAGGATCGTAGTCGTATGTGTATTTAATTCCACGTGTTTTATTTGATTTCTTGCCGTCTTTGGTATTAAAACCGGCCATTTTCGGTCCAGCTCCATAAAATTGTAATTTTTTCAATTCTTTACTGTCTTTATCATTATCAATTTCTGATTTAACATCATCTTTAGTTTCATTATCAGAATCACATTCGTCTTTACAATCTTCCTGCTTTATTGATACATCTTGTTTATCATCACCGGCAAAACGTTTTGATCTACGTGAAAATTTTGCTGCTGGTGGCTTTATTTGTTGTCGTGATATTATGCCATGTGGCTTATAATCACGATCTTTTTTCTCATTTATTTCTGGCTCTGGTTCAATTTTAATATCCTTCAATGTTTTTCCTTGTTTAAATACGTCAAATGGATATAAAATTCTTTCATAATGATTTTTTAAAATACTGCCAACACTTCTGCCTGATGGATAGCCAATTTTGTTGGCTATTTTGGCCCATCTTCGTTCCCTTGTCACTGTTTCAATACCACCTAGATAAAAAATATATATATAAAATTAATAATTATTAATACTAAAATATAAAAAAAAAAATTTCTCCAATTTCGTATTTTTATTAATAAAAAAAATTAAAAAAATATATTTGTTTACCTTCATCAGTAACAATTTTGTGTAATGAATAAAGATCCAATGCTTTTCTCTCCACCAATGGAATTTTCAATGATGATCCTTGAAGTTCCCAAAATTTAGCAATTTGATCTAAAAAATTTAATTTTATTCTTGTTTTTGCTTCAAGCTCATTCAACCTCTGTATCCTTGGTGTAAATTTGAATTTGTCAACGTCTACTGCAAAAGGTGGTTGCCAATTCTAAAATCAAACCAAAAAAAAAATCCCACAAATTAAACAATATTAAATTGTTACAAATTAAAAAAAAAATAAATAAACATAATAAATTGTAATATCCTGCCAATAAATTTCCTTTCATAACATTTGTTTATTATATTTATAAATTTATATATCCTTCTATATATTTAACAAAATCTCTCCCATATAAATCAAATTAAAAATCATTAATATAAATTTTAATTCACGAGAAAATTATTTTATAAATTATTAATTTTTTTTTTCTTTAAAACATTACAAATAAAATATTCAAGTTGTTGGATGAGTAAACGGCTTCCCTTTGTGTTACATCACATTCTGTAATGGCGTCTCGAACGTTTCCCATCATGGGTAAAACATTGCCAGGAAAAAAAGATGCCATTAATTTATTCAGCTCAAAAAAAAAAAAAAATAAAAAAATAAAAATATCACAAACCAATATTAAATCCTTATAAAATATTTAATATAAATAACTATCCACCGAATTTACATATAAAAAGTTCAACATTAAATATCTTAATATCACTATAAATGATAGAAAAAAATAAATAACGAGAACGCACGCAGAAAATTCACGAAATATTGATTACAAACTGCTGCAGTTATTGTTATGATCATATCCGGTTTACTGTATGCAAATTTATTTTATTAATCGAAAGCTATTTGATGATATTAATTTAATATTATATAATGTAATAACTTTTTATTTTTCCACGCACAATTTTCCACCGATTAATATTAAATAAAAATTATTTACACTCAAATACAAACGTTGATATCAAAAAATAAAAATAAATAAATTTTTTTTGTTTTATATTTTTTTTAATGTTACCAAAGTGTTAAATAATTCCCATATCAATGTTTATAATTTTAGCATTCATTCTTTGTTATGACGTCAGATAAAAATACACACACGAATGGAAGGAAGTGAAGAGAACGATAAATAGATAGATGCAGATGTCGATAAAGAGTATCACAAATTTTTTCTATCGATTCTTATAAAAATAAAGACAAGAAAATTACTCTTAATATCACAAGGAAAAAGTTTACCTAATATGTATAATATTAAACCAATATAATTAATTAACTAACAAATTATCTCATTAGTTTCTTCTAATTACAAATCAATAAAGTTCCAATATTCCAGCAAGATTAAATAAATAAATTAACTAATCTTTTAATCAACCTGAAAATTTTCCTCATTTTCTTTTTCCCTCAGTCTTTTAATATTAATTAAATTAATTAAATATCAATATAAAAAATTAATTAATTAATTAATTAATTAATTAATAATGTCCCTGAAATTTATTGCGAAAATATTCACATTTTTTAAATAATTTTCAATTTAGTTATTTAATTATTTTTTCGTTTCTTTCATTTTGCTGATGTTTTTTAAATACAAAAATTTAATTTTTAATTAAATTACAAGTGAAAACCCATTCCGGAAATAATCTGAATAATGTTGAGTGTAATGGCCGCAAGGGCCTGTCCTTCGACAAACATTGTTCCAATTGTTCACCTCGGCCATTTTATATCGTGAAAATTTCTGGCCCCAACTGCGGGTGTATTTCACATCTATACCTATGTGTTCCGTTTTACCGTTAAAATTATCATCAAATCTACAATTTCATATCTCCTCCACCTAACTTAAACACAAAGAATTCAAATAAAACAATTATCATATAACAAAATTCAATATAAAAATATCTGATATATAAATTTCATTATTTTTTATCTCACAAAAAATGATATCTATTTTACTGACTGTCCTTTTTTTACTTCTATCATCTCTATTTGTCTGTTACACTATACAATATTCATCCCCACTTTCATCTTTATTGTCACGTACTGTAATACGACATCATTTTTTTATATGCAATTTATTTTACTACTCTCAAAATCATTTCTAAAAAATTTTTCACGTCCTCAACAATTTATAATTGCTTATTATTAAATCAAATTCGCATTAACAAGACATTGACATCGTGGGAAAATTAATCATACAATCGATTTTATCAACAGCAATTTTGAATACATCACACGTACCACTGAAACATTGAATAGAAATTTCATACAAAGGATAAATAAAATAAAAAAAAAAAATAGTTATTCATAAAGGGGATGAAACTTTCATACAATCCATAAATAATAAACACAACAAACAATTAATAATAAATATTCTCCAGATATTAACAAATATAACAAAACTTATCTAATTAATAATAATATATTTGAATAAAAATAAAATAAAATAACTTACAGGCGGTGGTTTTATTTTACATATTCCAGCTTTTTCAGCTATTGGTCGTATTTTAGCAATATAACCAAGTGGATCCAAAAATTCTTCAGCAGTTGGCTCAAAAACAGGCGCCTCTGGTGGTACACCAAACTCAAAATCCGTGTCACCATTAACACCACAATTATTTGTACTTTTTTCGCCCATAATGTCGCGTGTATTTCCTCCACGATTATATTTTCCACTATCAATATTATTTGAATCCACTTTGGATACCATGACTTTATTAAATCAGTCCAAGTTTATGAAATTAATTAAATCAATATACGAAATATACAATAATTAATAGAATAAACTAAATATATAAAACGATAGTAAGTAGAGCCACGACGCCAACTGCGCTACGCAGCACTCACACACAAAAGTAACACACAAAATAATAATGAATAATTATTTTCAATAATTAAATAAAATTCCGTATGTTACTGATGAATTTTTTTGCATTTAATCTATCGCGTTATTTTCTCTCTTTACCTTATTAATATTATTTATTCATTTATTTATTTATTTCACTTGGCCATCCAACAAAACACCCAGTCAAATCATCAAATGCTCACACGCCAAATCACTCTGGCATTAATTCATTTTTCTCTGGATACTTTCCCCACACAGCCATGATTGCAGTCTGCATGGATGATGTTGCGTGTAAAATAAATATGTACAGATGAATATGTATATATTATTAGTACATAAACCAACTAGATTTTTGTAGTGTTGCGTCGGTTGATTTAAAAACGTAGAAAAAAAAGAAAAAAAAAAAAAGAAAAGAAAATGACAAATCAACAATATACCAATGACTTGACAACACAAAATTCGATCGTCTGATGATGATGATGATATTGTAATATATATATACACACACACACACACACACGTTAATTATTCACAATATTTAATGATGATATTATTTTGTGTCTCGTTGCTTTGAGTAGTTGTCTTAATGAGAAGTTGCAAAGAGGCTTGTCGCTCACAGCTCGTCACGTACGCGCAAACTCCACTCTCTTTTCAGGGGCTCTCCTGCACGATGCTCCGCGCACGGGCTACTGCTTTCTTCTGTATTGCCTCCTCGTCGTTTCGTTTCATTTTCTCTTTCTCGTTTCTTTGATTTTTTTTTATTGAGGAAGACACATGTATAACACCAATATTATTCACCGTGGACATTGAAGAATAGATGAGAAAGTACGTGAATTTTTGTGTCTAAGGGCACACGAATGTGAGCGAGACACGAGATAAATATGTATACATATATATAAATGTACCTTTTGTGGTGGAGTATACTAGTATTGTATGTACATATTTATTATATGTATATTTATATGTGGTTATCATTATTATATCATGTGAATTTTAATTCGATTGTGTTTTCTATGGATGTCGCTTCCATCGGGATGTATCTGATTCGTCAATTCATTTGGGTATACCAGCGCGCCATATTTGAATATTTTGTAATCTGAAATAAAATAGAATTTGTTTTAGAATTAAATTGATGCATTGTTTTTTTTTTTTATTGTTTTTTAAGTATATTGTTGGAGTGTAATGTTGTATATTGATATATATATGGTTGTGATTATATTATTTGTATAATTATGTGTAGAAGATAGGAAATTTTTTTTGATTTTTCTAAAGTTTATATTTGTTTTATTTGTAATGGAAATTATCACTGATTTGTAATGTTTAATGATGTTTAAATAGATATTTTGTTAGATAAATATGTTTTATTAAAGATAGTGGTTATAAACGTAAATTTACTTGTATAATATGTGATAACCTTCTGTAATTTAGGTTAAGTTTCTATTGGTGGGGCCAGAGAAGCATCCACAAAAGTTAGGTTAGGTTAGATTGTTCTGTTGTCTCGAATTTACGATCACAGCGCTGTAATTTCCATACAAAATTTATAAATATATTCTTTTCTCTTCGCTCTCTCTGTTATCATTATATTCTTCATGTTGGCAGCATTGCGATTATTTAATCGAAAACCTTGAAAAAAAAAAAAAAACGAACAAGAATCTGAATTAATCGTAGCTAACTTCAGAGTGTACTGATCAGTTCTCGTTTTTTATTCCACACTCGTCTGAATTGCAAAAATGCGTACTGTAAGTAGTTTCGTATTAATATTACATAATAATTTCATAAATAAAAGTGAAATAATTACTAAAAATTAAAATAAATAATTAAAAGTTAATTTATTACACGAATTTCATGACGATATTAATGGAACAAAATGTTCATTGTGCTAAAGCTGATTTTAGTCAAATGTTTCATTTTCACTTAATGTTTTTTGTTAATTTTATATTAATTATTCTAGACACTGGTTCAAAGAGGCTTGGAATTTGGCAAACTCGCCAAAATTCGAGGGATTGTCTACTTTCGACTCAGTCCTCATGAGCAAGATCCATTTGCTGGAGTAATAACTCATGGAGTGCCAAATATTATTCGTAGAATACGTGAACAAATATTCAGAGTAGTTCCACGTAAGAGCAAAAATAAATATATTACTCTATCATTATAATTCTATTAATATAAATAAAAAAAAGTAAGGTTATGTCAGTCAATATTCAATATGTATTATAAATGATAAAAATTATTTTGCAGCTTTCATTTTTACTTACATGGTATACTCATGGGCACAACAGGAACACGAGCGAGTAGTCAGAAAGAATCCTGATGATTACAAGAACGATGTATAAACAAGTATAAAATATTGTTAGTTAATTGAAAAAAAAAATTGCATGAATTTTAAATATTCCCAATTTTGGGATATTCAAATTCGTATTACTATCAAGATAAAAGCAAAAACAAATAAAGCAAGGGATGAATGATAAGTAAATTTATTAGTCACAATGTATGATAAATAAATGAAATCATTTGATGAATCTTGAATTAATAGAGAAAAAAAATTATAAAACAAAATTGAATTATTTTCATTTACTAATGCATTCAATTATGGTTAGTATTGTTTAATAAATTTAATTATGAATTTAAATTCATATAGGGTTTATGAGAATGATACATCTTACTTTATGTGAAATAGAAAATTCTTCATGCTCAACCATTGCAACGAATTTTTTTTTTTTACTATAAACCAAAGATTTCACAGTGTTTCATCAAAAGTACTATAACATTTTGTAAGCAGATGTATGTTTATAATATACATTGAGGGAATTTATATTTATTATTTATGAGCAATCTATTATGATTGTGAGTGAAAAATTATAATATGGGAGTGGATATATTTAAATTAAAACAGGATGGAATTAAGCTTCGTTGGATTTCAATTCATCAAGTCAATTATTCGTGTGTATTGTGCACTTGGGGTTGAGAAACAATCATAGCAAAATATGATTAAACATCACAAGTTGCCATTACAAATTTAATTAAAATTTTTATTATTAATATATTATTTTTCTTCAATGAATAGAAAATATTTCCAACAAAAATAACCATCGAATATTAATCAATCATAATCTCTATTTATTACCATGAAAGTAAACAAATATAATTTCATCTTATTCATCATTTATTTTCCCATAAATAAAACAAAAAAAAAGATTACTAAAATAATTTCTAAAATTAAAATAAAAATAAAATTCATATCAAATCAACAATTTATCAATATTTCTCAATCTAAATGTACAAATCGGACACACTTTATTTTCCCGATTTAACATTAAATTAAAATCCAAATAATCATTTTCAAAACAAGAGAATAAAAATTTAATTTATCCAAACTGAATTGATTTGAAATTCAAAATTGACTTCATATTTATTTTCTTTTCATCTCATTGAAAGGAAAGAAAGAATAATAAATATATACATAACATATTTATTTATTTTACCTTTAGTATCTCTCGTGTAATTTTTTTTTTTCATTTTCATACGCACCTGAAGCCACAAATTCTTACATGTATACATTTAGAATATTTCTTCTCTCTCTTGTATTAGTAATTCATTCACTGTGTCTGTGAGAGTTTCCGATCTCTCGAATGTGTATAAAGTGTTGTTTAACAGGTGGGGATAAAATTTTCAACCAATCGCAAATGCCGTAATAGAAAGTCTGCGTCGAAGCTGCTGTAAGACGTCCACAGGTAGTAGCTCAGGTATTTCCAGTCGAGGATGAGCGGGACTTAGGTCTACTGAAAAATATATCAGTTGTGTGTTGCGTATAAAACGCGCATTAGCTTCTTGTAAATATAATATAGGTAAGTAATAATAGTGCGTGAATTAAATAATTATAAATAAATAAATTAATAAATAAATAAATGGATAAAATATAAAATATTTTAATTATCAAATTTAATTTTTTATTTTTTTATATTTTTAGTGAATTTAAAACGTGTTTCGCGAGTTTCTTTACTCCGAATTAAATTGATACATATTTATTTATATATGTAATATATGTATGTTGTTTATGTGATCGGATTCCCATACACGTTATCAACAAATCGGAAAAATATTTTAACCCAAGGCGTCTTTGAGGTGTTTATCAAAAGGTATTTATAGTTCTATTGTGAAGTAGTAGCGGGTTTGGACGGTGTGAGATTGCGTTCAAACGGAAGTTGGAGGTAAAGTTAAGATTATATGTGCGATGTCTATGTTTGTGTGTGAGTGTATATACTCCAGTTGATGCGATACAATTCGTATATTCTTCTTCATGTGTGTTTTATTTTTTTTTATTACAAATTTATTTTATCGCGTGATAAAAAATTTTTTTTTATCATGTCGCGAAATTTTTTTGTATTTATTTTGTTTTTTTTTTTCTTTTTGCTTTTTACACGTGGAATTTTATTACTGTGAGAGTTTTATATGGAAAATGTGCTCGATGATTTATGGTAATAACATGGGTATATATTTATAAACAGATTTTTAAGAGTGAAAGAAAATTCCAACTGTGAGAGTCAATGATTTTATTTTCTTTTGCCACGAGATATATCCTCATTCCTACGTCATCATTATTATATATAAACCCCAGATGTTTCATGTTGTGGTTCAGTTAAGTCATCTATAATAGATGAAAAAGAAAAAAAATTAGCAATAATATAATATAATATAATATAGATAATTAAAAAAAGTTTTATATAAATTTAATTATAATTTATTTTTTGATACAATTTTTAATTCTCTGATCTGGTGCGATTATTTTATGCGAAATAAATAAATAAATATAAATATTTATCGTGCATTATTATTTGTGATATTACAGAGAATATTAATATCCAGAATAAATTTATAAAATAAATTTTTTTAAATTTATTTTACTTTTTATTATTTTTGTAAAATTGAAAATGTATAAATATTTTTCTTTATTTATTTTTCTATTGGGGCAATTGTTTTTGTCGGTATTTGTTGAATTAGGAGGGGAATTGTTGAATGTATGTAGAAAAAAATATTTTTTTTATTATTTGTAGATAGAGAAAAAAAATAAATAGTTGTTAGGAAGGGAATGAGAATTCGTAATTGCCACGTTCCATCCGAATTAACGGTACTGCCTCAAGACTCGACGCATATTTCTCTCTCTCTTAAGTTGCATACCACACGATATTATACATATATATTAATGAGAGTCTTTTCCACGAGAGATATAAAATTCTCTTTAGTTTATGCGCGCACGCAATGAAATGTCACGCGGGCAATTTATGAAAACTTTTAAGAAATAATTTTTATTTTGTAAATTTTTTTTTTTGTTTTAAATAATATTTAAAAAAATATTTTCGATTTGTACAATGCTATTATTATATTCTTATCTTGTAATACGAACGATAACTCAACTGGGGATTCATAGAATAATGCATTTGTGTTGAGACAGCAGTGAAGAAAAAAAAATAAATAAATTGATAATAATTTTAAAAAATAAATAAAATAAAAAATAAACTAATGAGCAACAATTGATATGTTGTTGTTTATTGTTTATGTTGAGGAAGGAATAATTCTTATTACACGTGATTGTTTTATACAAGTAATATAATATATGTAATATTTATTATTCTTTTTTTTTTTTTTTATTTTTCTTTTCAATTTTTATAATACAACTGATTTTATTTCTTAATTCATTCTTGTAATTGTTTATTCGATGCACGTGAACTTGGTGTATATATGAAGTTGTAATGTCTTGGTCATTGCTGACTCATAAAAAGTCCAGTCGGATAAAAAAATGAAGAAGAATATAAAACACAAAATAATTATTGAAAGCTGAGAAATATTTTTTTTTTTTTTTTTTGTTAATTAATAACAAATTTTAATGCGTCCCTTTTTTTTTCTTCTCGTTCTTTGACATTTGGAATGGATGAAAAATCATTCCTGTCATCAAAATGTTTCATTTATTTTCTATTGAAATTAAAGAAACGTAAATCAATATATAAATGAAAATAAAAGTTATTGTGAAGACATTAAATACGATAAGATTATGATAAGAATATTGGATGAATGATTGCTTTTTGATTATTGCAATTAATTGTTAAAGTCTCCGTTAATATATATGACTAAATACTATACTAAATTTTTTTTTATATTTATTTACGTAGCAGTAAATTAATATATATTTATAAAAAAAAATATCTGAATTTAATATTGACTTTCGGTCTGGAAATTTATTCTCCAAATTTCTCTTTCAATTTCTTATTTTAATATATTGATTTTTTTATACTATTAAACGTGGTATAATTAATCTAAAGGTCAACATTTCATTGACATATATTCAGCTATAGTTATAAATTTTCATTGGCCATTGAAAAATAAATATACAATTAAAAAAATACTTTTTCAATGTGTGAATATTTAAAATTAATAATTAATAAAATTTATATTAACAATATATCTCTGTAAATTATTAGTCTGAGTCATTCTGTAAAATTATCTGTAGAATTTTAATCCGACACAAATGATATTTGATATTTCATTTTATTAATAACAATTCACTGAATACTGACAATAAATTATTAATTTTATAAATTCACCCAATATATAATATTACATATTTTATAATTTACAATATGAATTATCGTCATGAACTTAATAATAAACTATTTCAATGCAGTATAAAATTAATTTAATACTTTCAACAATTAAAACAAAATATTCACGAGTTTTATTTCAACTTTATAAAAATCAAATAATTATTAGCAATTAATTAAACTCTTTTTTTTTTTACGTAATTGAATAGATTATTAATTAATTCTATTTTAATTTGTAATAAAAAAAATTCTAACATTTTATTTTAGAGTTTTTTGTAAAATTTTTCGTTGTTTTAATTTTTATTTTTTATTTTTTTTTTAACTGCCCGCATCTAAATGAACTTTATCATTTTAATTTACCGTAATGCTTGTTCTCGACTTAAAACACCAGCATTTTTTTTAATTTATATCTATTTCATATACATTCATGTATATATTATGTATTCATTACATTTTTTTCTCTCATTAGTTGTATTCCTCGTGTTATATGTACTGGAACAATTTTTCTTTGCTCTTTCACTTTGCATAATCGTGTTCTAAAAGTTCTGGCAATGTTTGAAAATATCATTCGAATGATAGACAATAAATAAAATTAAAATAGAAATAAAATAAACAAAAAAATTATTCGAATTGTATTTTATTTTTTATTTTTTTATATTAATGATATATTTATTTTTATTTTTGGTAATTATTTTGATGAGAAAATGATGATGTATAAATTCGAGACTTTACCTTGAAAAGGTTGGATGAAGAGGGACTAGCAAGAGACGTATAAAGAAGTAAAGGAAAAATAATATTCAGATGAGAATCACTTCGGTCGCATTCCATTGAAAAGGTTGCATAGTTTTTTTTTTTTTGTTTCTCTATTTTTATTTTTATTTCACCTTCTTCTTCGTCTTCTTTTTCTTTTTGCTCTTAGATAGATATATAAACATGAAACGAACCTGAAATTAAAGCTTACTTTACATTAAAAATATCACAATTTAATATATTTCAAATACTAAATAATAAAAATGTTTATTCACGTTTTATTTTACGCATGTTAAATTCGTCATACGCGTTGTATAAAATAAATTGTGTAGAGAATAAAAATTTATTGAACATTATAAAGATACTATATATGAAATGGATTTTATAAAAATATATTTCATGATGTAGAAATAATTTATAATATCCACGCTTTATAATTTATTTTATTTTATTTTATTCACTTCAATAATTGTTTCTTCTTTTTTTTTTTTTATAATTTTTTCCTTTGAGGCTGTGGCTGCAATAAGTAACTTTGATAGTGTACATATTTATAAATATCCTCAGTTCTATGAACTGAATATAAGTCAAGGATTCAATTCAAACGATAAGGAGATAATAAATGTTTCAATGTGAATTTTGAAATTTTAATAAAAAAATTAATTGGTAGAAAAAATTCAAAGTCAAAATATATTTTTGACCTTCTGAAAGAGTTTGAAATAAATTATTAAAATATTTACAAGATTTGGTATAATAATGTTAAATATTTTTGTGTATTTATATTCATGAATTTATGCAAAAATTCTTTTGTTTAACTTATTTAAATATTCAGATGTTTGTGTTTACTTTTATGTTGTCCTGAAAATTATTCGCATTTTTTCTTTTTTTTTTTTTTTGACTGACACAAATAACAATGGCCTAAATACCATGACCCAACTTTATGTATAAGTACATTTCAAGGACGTTGTGTGTACATTTATATATTATTTCATGACGATATAACAATGATGGCGCGACGCATTCCGTCATTTTTTTTTATTTATTTATTTATTTTCTTTTTTTTTTTTTTTTTTTTTTTTTTTTTTTTTTTTTTTTTTTTTTTTTTATTCATTTATCTGGGCGTGTCGATGTCGCTCGCGCCGGTATTCATAAATAATTTCACGCGACTTTATATACCTCTGACAATTCTTCAACATATAATAAACAGCTCGTATATATTATATATAAATATAAATATATTTATTAAAAAAAATAAATAAATATACAAAATATCTGTTTTAATTATATTTATTATCTACGGGTATTATTAATAAATATAACAATTAAAAAGATATTCATAAATTAATATATTTATTATCTATTATTATAAATAAATTATTTATTTAAAATTATAAATAATAATTAAAATTTCAAATTATTTGTAAAAATTTTTTATTTATTTGATAAATATTTTTAAACATCAGATTAAATTTAATTTTAATATTTAGTAATTTTTATTATTCATGGGAATCATTATTAAATATAACAATTAAAAATATACTTATAAATAAATTAATTTATTATTTATTATTAAGAATAAATTATTTATTTAAAATTTTGTAAAAAATTTTAATTTGCCTGATAAATATTTTTAAACATCAGATAAAATTTATTTTTAATATTTATTAAACAATTAAAAAGTATAGTCATTAATTAATTTATTTTCATCTTTCAATTTTTTTTTTTTTTTTTTTCGTTGATTTATTTATTTAATTATTTAATATATTTAATTTATTTTTGTTTATTTAAGAGAGAATATTCTTATTTGTTCATGAAACAAAAGCTTTCTAACATTTAAAATTATTATTTATTTATATATCTTGTTCTTTAATGATAAATTAACAATTTATCTTTGAAGAATAATTGCAATGGATATTTAAATAAAAATAAATAAATTCACCATAAAGCTTCACAATTATTTTTCAAAACTTTCTTATTTCTCTTCATAGTCCAATAACGCATGCACAATCTACATTTAAAATAATAAACAAATAAAATAACATTGAGAATAAAATAAAATATATATTTCAAAGGTGAAAGTGAGTTGATGAAATATCAAAAATAATATAATCAATAAATCAATGATGAAATGATAAATTAAAATACCAAGACAATTATTATATGCAATTTAATAATTTATCATACATATATAATATGTAAATTGATATAAAAAAAATATATACATGAATATTAGGGTGGCGCAAAAAAACCGACTATTTTTTTTTTTTTGAGTCTCGGGTGAAAAAATGTTAGTTTTTGATATT
>JAQQBS010000004.1:2332082-2343495 GCA_030347275.1 Microctonus aethiopoides
AAAAAAATGCCCAAGTTTCAGCGAAATCGGAGATGCAAAGTTCATTGGTAAGATGAGTTGGCATGGAATGCCCCATATTATTTTAATTATTTAATAATGAATAAATCAAAATTTAAATAATCTTTACCGAATAACCTCTATCAAGTACTGCAAAGCGATTTCGTGCAACCCAAATTGCCGTAACACCAGACGCACGTTTAGTATCTGGATCGGTATTTATATCACCGTCCTTTGGTATCATATACAAATCATACGTGCTATTTTCAATATTTGACGGTGATCTTGTACAAATTAAAACTGCATTCTCCGCCTGATTATAAGACATACTATAAGCCGGTGTTTTTCCACCGCCTCTAATACTCATAATCGAAGTGTCTTTAGACGTTGTAAAATCTAATTTACGTAAAAATCTCTCTTTAACATAATACAAAAGATTTCCATGAATAGCATATGCCGGACGTTCACGTTCAAGTTTAAATATAATCATTCCATTATCATGACCAGCTGCAAATAGATTTAACGTTGGATGCGCAGCCAATACCCAAAATCTTTCATGTTCTCGTCTAAATGTTTGAAGACAACCGCGTTTAGCCATGTCCCAAACGCGAATACTTTTATCCTCTGAATTCGACAATATTAATTCCTGTCTAGGATGAAATAAAACACACGAAACATTATTATAATGTCCACGACATGTGTCAACCTCCCAAGCTTTCATATCATTCATTCGCCACATTTTAATTTGTCGATCATCAGCGCCCGATACAATTAATGGCAATGTTGGATGAAATGATGCCCAATTAACACCACGATCATGTCCTTCTAATACATGTTTAACAACTGCATCAGCTTGGCCAAATAAATCAGTTGTTCCAGGATTTTTTAAATGATCCTCAAGTCCACCTGGACCAGGCGCAACATTTTTCTTTCTTAAACCCGAAATATCCCAAACACGAACGGTACTATCGAGCGATGCTGATACTATTAAATCCTCAGACGCATGAAATTGTGCACACATTACATAATGATTATGTCCAGTTAAAACACTAATGCACGTACGACTTTGCCAATTCCATATACGAATTGTTTGATCGTCTGATGCACTTAAAATCCATGGATACTCATGATGAAATACTGTTGTTCTTATGTAATCCAAATGACCAAGTAGAGCAAATATACATCGTCGTTGTTTATAATTCCATACTTTTATTTTATAATCATCTCCACCGGATACAAATAATGGCTGCTGATTGTGAAAACATATTCCACGTACTGGTCCATCGTGTTCATCAAATTTATCCAACAACGTACACATCCGATAATCCCACAATTGAATAACTCCATTGTGCAAACTGTTTAATAAAATAAAATAATAAATTAATTAAATATTTCAATGAAGATTTTTATAGAAATTTAAATGGACAATTAATAAAATTTATTTATCTATTGATCTGTTTAGATTAAATAAATACTAAATCAATAGATGAATATTGCAAAATAATATTTTACAATGGAAAGTGATAAAAAATTAGAGATAGAAATTTTATAAATGAAAGTTTTGATTTGTTATTTGATTGATTGACAAGCGAAAGATCAATTGTAATGATATTTTAGTGCTTTATAATGCAAATTAATTATTTATAATATTGTATAATTTATACAACTTAATTGTGCTGAATATCAAATCGTTATTTATTCAATCACGATATTTTTTTTTCTACAAAATATTCTTTAAAAATAAAAATGGTTTAGAAATAGTAAATATAATTGTCCTCCAGGCACTATTGGTAAATATTAACATAAATTAGCAGTATATTTGCGCTATATAAATAACTAAAAAAGGTCATTCAACTTTACTTTACTTCGAATAACGGAATGATGAATTGCTTCAGGGCATTTTACGTAAAAGAATTACATTTTAACTTTATGTCCTTTATTCTTAATTTTTTTTTTGATTTTCATGGGTGGGGCATTTTACACATGACTAATTGGTGGAACTTGGGTTATATATAAATTGAAAGAGGACCTTTCAACCAAGCAAACTGTCTCCAACATGCGAGGAAATATTTTCATTCGTTTTGCAGTAAGTAAAATTAATAAGAAATCTATTTAATTTTTTTGATATTAATTTTTATAATTTATTTTACTTTATTTTTTAGATAATATTAATTATTAATCAATCTCGTACAATTCATGGACTATTTCGAGTTCCTTTTGGAGTATCAATACCAACGTCATTGAATAATCATCAACAAATTTATGTACAACCTCAACAACAATTAATTATTTATCCATTATTTCATCGTATATCATTGCCAGAATCATTTTATGAAGCAACGCAAAATTTATTTGTTCCTCCAACAAGTTTCAATGAAATGTCAAGATTAATTTCACCGCAACAAGTTAACGTTGGTTATTCTGATCCAATTGTGTCGTACATTCATCAACAACCACCTTATCAAGCGTCGTCGTATATGAATTTTAATTTAGGAAAACGTTTGTCGAATATGAAAGCAGTTGAAGGAGAGGAAATTAATTTGGGGGATGATTTAAAGTTAATTGACAATGTTGGAATTAAATCTGGAGATAAGCTTGATTGTAATGACAGTCATGATGAAGAATTCAAGAAAGAGATGCCGGATAAAATGGAAATTACTACGAATAATATTGTGGAATCGACAACTACAATATTTGAGGTTATGAAATCTGAAATGGAAAATGAGAAAAATCAAGAAAATTCCACAACAATTCGTGATATAGAAATAAATACAGAGGAAAAAATTGCAGAGCCAACTGTCGAAATGTAATTAAAAATTATTATTTAAATAATTAATGATGATAAAGTCGTGAATAAAATTTGATTTTTTAAATATTTGTATTGATTATAATTATTTTATATTGATATGTATTTTTGTGGTAAATAAATATAGTGATAAAATATGTTGAATATTGATTGTTTAAATAATGACAAAAAAATTGTCGAGTTGGAGGTTACATTACCTTGCTAAAATCCATGGTCTTTTTGGATGAAATGACAAGCCCTTGACACGAGCTGATTTGATCTCGAATTTCGTTAACATTGTCGTTTATTTAATTATTTCATCCAACGAATAAAATTATATCAATTAATTAAATAATCATCACCACCTTGGTATATTGTTAAATTCTCGAGACACGTCACTTGCTTATTACTTCCACAAAGTATAAAAATTATTTACAGAAAGGTATACGCCGCCATTTTACGACATGAGGAAATAGACACCATCGCCACCTGTGTACAAAATATCACACTATTTAAAAAAATTTATTATCTATTCACAAAATTTCATCATCAATTATTCAAATTAATATATTCTACTTCATTATCATTCTATTCTAATTATAAAATTGTATACTATAAATTATTATTTATTCATTAATTATAAATAAAACTTGTAAACTTTCCAAATAACTTTTCACTCTACATTATCATATCAGCCGAAAAAGTAGATTCAACGATAATTATATTTAAATACCCAATTATCAAATTTACACGTTTGAATACTCAACAATAATTAATTTTATCAAAATTAATCATTAAAATGATTGAATAATATTCATATACATCTTTTCAACAATATTTTCAGGTTATAAGATCATATAACAAAATCCATATCTCATATATCATGTGTATAACCTCTAAATATTATCAAGACCTCGTTTGCATATTTAAATCGATTTTAAATTTATAATAGCAACAATAATTGCATCTTATATGCTCTATTTAATCTAATTGAAGTTCGATAAACATAAATAATAAAATATCTACATAATTTGCTGAATGTTCATATGAAAATCATTCACGTGTCAATATCCAACACATCATTGCAATATCTGTTGAACTGTTACGCGGTATCATTCCATTGGATAATATTCTGACGCATGCTCTTTCAACATTGGTGGAGTGTTGTCAGGTGGCCTTTGTATTTGCTGTCACAATCTTCAACCCAACCTTTCCACACATACTCAATCTCAGCAACACAATTCCACCGCTTATCCATTCAATATATTAAACATTATCACTAAATAAAAAGCAAAAACACAAAAGTATTAAATAAAATTAAAACATAACTCAACAATTATCAAAGTGATTAAACAAATTAATAATTTAATATATCAATTTTCAATTTAATTTACCAATTGTCCAATTATAATGCGAAACGCTGTTTATTTTACTTTATTCTGTTCATTGTTGTTAAATTTTTCATCATGTCAGCATTTAGATCCTCCACTAGAATTGCCAGTTGATGATGAATTAAAGAGCAAAAAACTCCCACCATGTGCAGCTTGCAAAGCTCTAGTTGAGAGTTTCAAAAAAGTAAGTACTTTTTTTTATATTTATCAATCAATCAATCAATATCTGAAACAAAAAATAAAATATTAACTTTAATAAATAATTATTCCAGGGTATTGAAAAAACTAAACGTGGAAAGTTTGAAGGTGGTGATACAGCATGGGAGGAAGATAATCAAAAATCTTATGCCAAAAGCGAAGTGAGGTTAACTGAAATCCAAGAAGGATTATGCAAAGATTTAACGTCTGGCGAAATTCAATGCCACGATTTGGCTGAAGAATTAGAATCAGGAATAGAAGAATGGTGGTTTAAACATCAAGATAAATATCCTGATATTTATGTATACATTTGTATAAAATATGCTAAACGATGTTGTCCAAAAGATCATTATGGCGTTGATTGTAAACAGTGCGCTGGCTTTCCAAATAAAGTTTGTAATAATAATGGCAGATGTAAAGGATCTGGAACACGTAAAGGAAATGGACAATGTCAATGTGACACTGGATATGCTGGTGAAACATGTTTAGATTGTGCTGTTGGTTATTATGAAGCATATAGAGATGAAAATAAATTATTGTGTTCAAGTTGTCATGCGTCTTGCGCTGACGGTTGTAAAAGCGGCGGAGCTGATAATTGCCAGGGAAATTGTAAAGAAGGTTGGAAAAAAAATGACGACAATAAAGAGGGTTGTGTAGATATAAATGAATGTTTAGACAATGAAATATGTCCTGGTAATCAATTTTGCGTCAACACAGAAGGAAATTATTCATGCTTAAGTAAATAATTATCATTTTTTTTTTACTGATTTTATTAATGAATAATATTTAAATATTTCTTTTTATATTTATTTATTTATTTTATTTTAGATTGCGATAGTGCTTGCAATGGATGCAATGGAGATGGACCAGATATGTGTATCAAATGTGCTGATGATCATGAGAAAAAAGACAATGTTTGTATAAGTAAGCAAAAAAATGAATTGTAATAAAAATATTTTTATTGATTATAATATTTATTGTTGATTTATTTTGTTTTTTTTTTTTTTATCTGTTTGTTTATTTGGTTATATTGAATGCAGATCCTGAAGCTATTGGTAGAAAAGAACGTGAAAATTACATGCGTTATGCAACGTACTTGGGATTGTGCATTGCTACTTGTATTATTCTTCAACGTAATGTTTATGCTGCAAGTGTCATTGGTTTAATTGTTGGCATTTATATATCATTATCAGAATATTTTATTGCTAATACTGATTTACAAGATGGTGTACCGGAATTTGATTTTCTACCACCGTTCATGTGAAATTATAATGAGGAAGAAAAATATCAGAATATATCAAAGATACATGTGAAATTATTGACACTGATATTTAAATTCACCGAAAGATATTAATTTAATATTATTAAATGTCAATTAATGTTTATTTTATATTATAACAGAGCAACCTCGGATCAAAGTGAAAATGGCTGACAATATATTAATAATCAATCAAGTAATTGCGAGAATAAAAAATAAAAATTAAGAAATACAAATCAAAGTTTTTTTTTTTTTTTTTTTTTAAGAGAATGAAATAATTTAATTTTTCTTTCTGTAATTTATTTATTTATTTAATTATTTATTGAGTTGTGATTACAATGAAAGATTAATTTTTCTCTCAATGACTTTAATAATGCACTTTATTTAATTTGCATAAAAATTAATGAAACAATTTATTAATATATCAAAAACAAATAAAAAAAAATCTTTTACACTTATAAAACAACAAAAAAAAAACATTTTACTACTGTCAAATTTTTGTGAACAAATTGTGTACCAGTGAATTAAAAAAAAAGGTATTACTCACAGGAAAAAAAATATCTCAGTATGAAAATATTATTTAAATTTCCTATAAAAAAATCCTAAAAATAAATTTCAAACTTTTTATAAAAATTAATTTTTCTTTTTCACGCTTTACATCCGACTTTGTATATAGTAAAATACGAAGGGTGATAATCTCCATAGGGGTAATTCAATATTACCAAAGGATTTTCTATACAAGTTTAGATATTAAAATAAAATTTACAAACGAAAGAATTTTTTTACCGGAAACTCCGAAACGAAATAATAATTTTTTAAACATCTAAATAAAATATATAAATTTATTTTTCATCCCCTATTGGCTTCACTTGTCTATTAACTATACTTTTAAATATAAATACCAGTATATAGTTAGGGATAAAAGTAAAAAATATTCAAGCGAGAACAATTTTGTCAGGGGGTTTTGAAAAATTTTCTTCGTAAATATTTTCTCGATAGGGTGAATATGTCAATGGGATTTTTCTAGCTATTTATAACGGGTATTTATATACTATATATATATATACTTATAGAGAAACTGAGTGCAGCCGGTTGCATTTTATCATCCCCTTTTTTTTTCAATTTTTTAACCTCTCAAATAAAATCTTTTCTCTCCTCAAAAATTCTACACATCCCCTTACACACGAAAAAATTCTCTCTACGGGTTACCCCCTTTAACCCCCTGTTCTCTTGCCCGCATTTTTATATAATATAAAAGACCAAAAAATAAAAAAAGACAAAAATACCATTTGTATTTTTGTGTCCTGGCTCTAAAAATCTTTTTTCTAAAAACGGGGTTAAATATTAGCCAGCTTTTGCACCTCAACAGGGGCCAATCAATACTTAAAAAAAAAAAATTATATATATCCATACATAGCTATATAATATTAAAAATAATAATAAAAAAATAAAATAACAAAAATGAATGGGGGGCGTAAATTTTATTTTTTTTTTTCCCCTCTATACAATTGAATTTTAGTTCATATAACGGTTTTTTATTTCACTATAATTTTTATAGATAAAAAAAAATATATACAGATGTATATAATTTTTTTTTTTTGATTACCTGGTAATTGAAATTAAAACCCACGCTTGAAAAAATTTTTTTAAACGTTAATTTTAATTTTAAATATTCAAATTTGTCAATTAAAATAATTTTTCGATATTCATTTAATGATAAATATTAAAAAAAAAATTGTAATAAATATATATGTAAAGCTATAAGGCTTATTATATTATATTGTATTATATTATATTATATAATTGGATAGATACTTAATAGAATAATAAATAGAAAAGAATTATTGTGATATAAATTTGTCATTGAATTTTTTTAAATTCGTTTTATTATTTTTATTTAGTCAAATGGAGTGTGACAATTGTAGTATATATTTTTTATTATACCTATCCATTCGATAATTTTCAGGATATAAACTGGCAGCTGTTGGAATCGTGTTCTTGGGTGGAATTGAATAATAACGTCGTTGGAATGTAAAGAGAGTGAAATGGATGAATTGATGTGTGCAAGGGTTGAATTATCTCTCATTTCTCCCACAAATTATGCGCATATCTCTTCAATCTCTATACTACGATCAATTGATATATGTGTGTGTGAATATGTAGAGAAATAAGGGTATCTTGTAGAGTGTACAATGCAATTATTTTAAATCACTTACAAATATTTTATAATTACATTCTGCAATTTAATTTAGTTGTAATAATGTTTAATTTAATTATTTATAATTGGGTGGTAAATAATTTTTATTTTGTTTTGATTTTATAAAATTGGGGAATTTATGTATTTGTTGATTAGTTTAATGGTTTTATTGAATAAAAAATTTATGGTGAATTTTTAATTGTTATAAAAATGTCCAAGAAAATTTTAGACAAAATTTAAATTTTTAAATAAATTTAATAATGATTTAAAAAATTGTTTTGTGATGATTAATAAATGTTGAGATGTTTAATAAATGTATTTGTTAATTAGTATAATGGTTTTATTGAATAAAAAATTTATGGTGAATTTTTAATTGTTATAAAAATGTCCAAGAAAATTTTAGACAAAATTTAAATTTTTAAATAAATTTAATAATGATTTAAAAAATTTTTTACTGATGATTAATAAATGTTGAGATGTTTAATAAATGTATTTGTTAGTTAGTTTAATGGTTTTATTGAATAAAAAATTTATGGTGAATTTTTAATTGTTATAAAAATGTCCAAGAAAATTTTAGACAAAATTAAAATTTTTAAATAAATTTAATAATGATTTAAAAAATTTTTTACTGATGATTAATAAATGTTGGAATGTTTAATAAATTGTTCTAGTTTTATAAAAAAAAATTGGAGTAAAGCTGAATTAATTTTACACAACAATGCATTAATTTTAGGAATAAAAACGAATTAAAATTTTACCAACTAGTACGTGAAATTAATCAAACACTTGATAAAATATATCGCTATCAAAATTTTATACAGCTTTTACAGGTCAATATATTCATTACACAATTCACCTCATGCCTAAAAAAAAAAAAAAATCGTTACCATTTAAATAATGATAACTAATAAAAAATTTGAATTATAATTTTTTCAATTTTATTAAACTAAAAATAAAAATAACAAACTGCCACATAAAATTTTAAATAAATTCCTACTGCATCCCTAACAAAAATAACTATTAAAATCCCACTCGAATTAAACAATTAAAATAAAAATATATGAAAAAAAATATCAAAATTTAATAAAATTTCATTTTTAAAAAATAAATAAATTTTTAAAAATCAAAAATTAATCCGATACTTTAAATTATAAATTTGAATATAATAGCAGACGATATCACAAAAATAATACATATCTTATTAATCATAATTGAATAATTTTAATAATGCAATCTCACCTCGCGAGTGTCTCTTCGTTGATTAAATTATCTCTATATAATTATTACAATTCCACATTATACAAACTCTAGATATGAATATTATTAAATTAAGCAATTACAGCTGCCATAAATTCAATACTGACTTCTCTCGATTGCTTAATATTTAATAAAACAAAAAACTCAACCACCAAAAAAAAAAAAAAAAGAAAAAAAAAAATAAAACAAGATCGAAATAATTAAATAAATTATTCACACACTCAATCAAATGTCTAAAATTATTTAAACTAAAACCCCACAACGAAATAAATTCCCCCACTATACTCACAAAAGCCTAAAAAAGCGAAAAATATTTTTAATTAAATTTCTCATAATTAAATTAAAAAAAGAGAAAAATTAAATTAATAAAATAAAAACATTTTTATTCAATTATCACATATACACATGATCTTTGCATATATAAAGACAATTAAAAATTCCCAAGCTCTCTTTCAAACCCACCAATGCACTCTAAAAACAAATGGACACTTAGACAGAAATAATTTAATAATTCCAAAATCAATTGTCAAATAAAAATAATCTAAAGTGTTTTTGTCTGTCATTAATAATAACTTTATCGTATATAATAAATAAATATACATATCTATCCGCGTTCCTATAAAGTAACTGTTGATATTGCGTTGACGACATGAATGACATGTACGAATTATTTGCCCTCTGCTTTGTTTGTGCTTTCATTGAGGGTCGGATTGACCAAATTGATAGGAGAATTGAAAGGTCGATCGCCACCATGCGACGGAATTAATAATGACAATGAAATAAATTACAATACCAGAGAAGAAATAAAAGAACAAAATTAAAAAGATAAATGAAAAAAACTTTGAAATATTAAAAAAATAAAAATAGAAAAAATAAAAATGTCATTTAAAATTCGATATAAATGCAGAAATAATTTTGAATTAAGATGTGACTTGTGCAGGATATATATTATAGTACGAGGGTTGACGAGGTAATTGTGTGATATATGTGGATATATATACAGTATACGAAGGGTGAAATGCATATATTCCATCATTGATAGTAGAATTTACAGAGTGAGTTGAATTTGAGAGATGCATATTCGCTTAACATCAAAATAACGTGACAGTGACGTTGTTTTATTATTTAGAAACAGGAATACGTAAACATATCCGAGAGTGTAGATACGTGTTTGAACTTGTCCAATGACAAAGAAACGACACAAAGGTATTATACAGTTATAATATATACATTTGACATTTGATCATTGAATTTGATTTAAAAATATTTAAAAAGAGTTTTAAAATGTCTGGATAAATTTCCATTGTGTTTAGTTTTATTTAATATAGTTTATAATGCAGTAAAAAAAATTAAATGAAGTGAAATATATATAATTAATTGTAAGATATATCTATAAATATTTCTTTAAATAAAATTGAAAATAAATAATATTGTATTTTTATTTTTAAATATTTTTTTGATTGGATTGCTCTTTGATATATTGCTTGGTGGATTTTTTGATGAATTAAATAATGTAAGGTTAATATTTTTGATGGTACAAATGGTATAAATAAATTGTGAAATAAATAAATAAATATATATTTCTGTATTTTGTAGACTTTCAGACAATTTCAATTGTCTGTTTTTAGCTTTGATGTACAAATTTCTCAAGGTAAAAAGTTTGTTTGTTTGTTTATTTATTTATGATATTTTTTTTGTTTTTGTTTTAGGTTCCCTTGTGTTACGCTTCAGTCATCGTTAGTGAGAAAGTTTTATGGCAAATTGTGTGCGAGATGCAGTGTATATTTTCGGGTTGAGAATTATTTATTGGACAATACGCGAAAAAGGGATATAGGGGTTCGAATGAAAGTGAGAGAGGGTTAAAAAGTGAGTGAAGGAGTGTTGTATCGGTGGTAAAAGTAGTTGAGACAAAGTAGGGTGGCATGTATACGTGTATAGATAAATATAATTGAGGAAGGAGAAAAGAAAAGCCAATCCATTCGTTTGGATAAGTTGGATTGAGATGTAGTTAATTTTTTTTACGATAGAGGGCGAATAAGACAAAGTTTCTCCGAATTCAAACGATTTTTTATAAAGATAATTTGCCTGTTTATTTATTTATTTATTATTGCAATATTTTGTATGATTTTTATATATCCATAATGGAATTTTTGAACGGAAAGCTATCGACGCAGAGTTAGCTTTATTTTATTTTTGAAAAAATAAATGGAAGATAAAAATTTATATTTTTTAAAAAAATACGAGAAGAATAAGAAAATTTATATTATTTATATTTTATTGCAATTTTTAATGTAATATTTATTATTAATAATTAAAAATTGTTGTTAATA
>JAQQBS010000004.1:2343595-2354340 GCA_030347275.1 Microctonus aethiopoides
AGCCGGTCAAAAAACACGCAAAAATTGCGAAAAATTTTTTGACCCTTTAATTTTTTCCTTTAGTGTATATATATATATGTACACATAAATGCGGTTTGTATATATATATAGTCATCATCCAACTGGCATTATTAAAATCCCTTTGTCCACATTTGAGTCATGTAATGTATATAGACTTTGAGGTTTTGCGCGCACAAGTCGAAGACTTGTGCGCGCAATATAATAATGAACCTTTATATTCATTTGATTATTTCACCGTAATTAATGCAGTCTGTTCTCTGCTTTATTCAATATTCAGACAATATCTTAACATTATTATTATTATTATTATTATTATTATTATTTCATATGTATTTCATAATTTTAATAATATATCTGCAATGAATATAAACATATATATGTATTTTATTATTATATTAATTAATCCTAAGAATAATTAGAAAATATTATGAACTTTGTTTTTAATAAAAATATAAAAAATAAATATTTTTTTTTTTTTTTTAATAATAATAAATAATAAATAATTTAAATAATAATAATAATAATATTAATAAAAATAGTTATTATTATGTGTTATATATTTTATTATTATATTAAATCTTGAGAATAATTAGAAAATAGTTTGAATTATTTTTTTAATAAAAATAAAAAAAAATTTTTTTTTTTTTTTTTAAATAATAATAAATAATAAATAATTAAGAAATAATAATAATAATTAATAAATAAAATATTAATAACAAGATACACATATGGTTATATGTATTTCTTATAGTCTATTTTTTTTTATTTATTTTCAAACTATAATAATAATAATATTAATAAAAATAGTTATTATTATGTGTTATATATTTTATTATTATATTAAATCTTGAGAATAATTAGAAAATAGTTTGAATTATTTTTTTAATAAAAATGAAAAAAATTTTTTAATAATAATAATAATAATAATAATAATAGTTATTATTATGTGTTATGTATTTTATTATTAAATTAAATCTTGAGAATAATAATTAGAAAATACTTTGAACTTTGTTTTTATTAAAAACAAAAAAGGGATATATATAAACAACAACAAAAAAAAAAAAATTTAATTTAATTTCAAAATAATTTTTATGTATTTTTTTTTTTTTTTTTTCAAATATTCATGAAATTAATTTTTAAAGAATGAAACATAAATTATAAACAAATATAAACATTTGTAAATATCATATTATACTATGAATATTTTTGAAATTTTATAAATCATTAATATTTATAAAAAAATTGTCAAATCAGAAAAAAATGTAAATTTTCATTTTTTTCTTGGTATTGAATATAATAATAATAATAATAATAATAATAATAATAATAATTTTTATTATTAATATTGATGCAACTGATGATTTGTAAGTTCGCGGTAAAGAAATAAAAATGAAATAAAAATGAAATAAAAATGAAGAAAGGGAAAAAAATTGGGTTCCATGTGCACTGAAAACCACCTGTTCACATAAGCATTGTACATACAATATGTACTTGAATTTCATTGTTGTGAGGCTCGTGCCATACACCGCAATGTGACGCAAAGGAATATAATTTAATGTATAATATAATAATCCAAGGATGAAGGTGTCACTGACAGGAGGATGGATGTCACGACTGAATCGCAAATATATAATAATATAATAATAAAAATAACAATAAAACCAAGGATGCGTATGTAAATTTGATAATAAATTATATACACGCGTAATAATAACAGTTGTTATTGGATGATCTCAATATTTATAATTTTATAACCGCAATAATTATACAATATTATTCTTCGATAACAAATTTTCCATGAAATATTCTAATTATTTTATTATACAATAAATATTTAAATATATTATTAAATTCACTATAGTCTGACCTGCATTACATACTGTACATACGCATCTATACATATATAAATCATTATCAAATTTAATTCGATGACTCAAATCAAAAATAATAAATAAATAAATAAAATTTTCGAATTAAACAAAAATTAAAAATTTTATAAAATTATAAATTTCAATAGTTATTTTTTTATCATTCTCAAGATTTAATATAATAATAAAATACATACATATGTATGTATATAAAATTTCCAAAACAAATATTATTATAATTATAAAATACATAACATATAATAATAATATTAATAATAAATGTTGATTTTAGAGTTATTTTATTTTTATTATTTCATAAATTTATTCTCAATCTTTCAAGCAATTTTAAAACTCTCCAATATGAAACCCATCGAAATAAATTAAAACAACCACTAAAAAAATAAAATTATCAAATCCAAAAAAACCATTCGAATAAAAAAAATTTTCCCTACAATATTCTTTTAAAAAAAAAATTCTATTCTCAATCCTTGAAGCATTTTTCAAACTTTCAAAAAAAACCAATCAAAATAAATTAAAACAACCACTAAAAATAAAATTATCAAATCCAAAAAAACCATTCGAATAAAAAAAATTTTCCCTACAATATTCTTTTAAAAAAAAAATTCTATTCTCAATCTTTGAAGCATTTTTCAAACTTTCCAAAAAAACCCATCGAAATAAATTAAAACAACCACTAAAAAAAAAAAATTATCAAATCCAAAAAAACCATTCGAATAAAATCACTCTATAACAAATAAAAAATTTTCCCTACAATATTTTCTTAAAAAATAAATTCCAAATACAAAATTTTTCTTTTTTATTCACACACACCTTTGTTTATAATTATAAAGGATGTGAAAATAATAATTTTTCCACCAGGAAAAATTGATTTATTACAAATTTGTTAGATTATACGATAAGAAAAATTAATTTAGAAAACTAAAAATATATATTTATTTAATATTAAACCTCGATTGTATATAAATAAACACAACAAACTGTTGCATATGTATAATACACATGTGCAGCATAAACATTTTATATATCTTTACAACATAAATATAATTATAAATATAAACATATACATACATATATTGTATTGGCAGCCTAACGACGATATAAATCCGATAGACGATCGATAGAAGGCGGAACTTATGACCACACACTTATAATATAAATAAAATTAAAACAAAGAAACAGAAAAAAAAAAATCCAACAGACACAAAAAATAAATACGCCATGTGTGTATACACGTTGATTGGAAGTATTTACGTCCGTTATATCCTTTATGGATCTTGTCGATCGTATATTACACACATAATCTATACATTATTACATGAATATAAAGATAATAAAAATTATTTTATGAAGAAATTGGCGATTAACTGTTTGCCAATTAACTCACTAATAATAACTGCCAATTTATATAAATATTTTTTATTTATATAATACAATTCTTTTTTTTTTTATTTCTTTTTTATTGTCATACACACCACTCTCACATGTCACTCATTAATTAATTAATAAATTAATTAATTAACTAATAATAATGATGATAAAAATAAATATTTTAGGAATTAATAAATGCTGAGAAATTTTTTTGAGTTAAAAAGAAATTTTTTTTTTTATAATTTGGTTTTATTTTTCTTTGTTTTTTTTTTAGTTTTTTTTTTTTATTGACACTGGCTTTTGTGTTAGAGTATTAATGACAATTGAAACTTGCACGTCAAGTAGATTTGGGAGGATAAATGAATGAAGAATAATAAAGATGAATAAGAAAAAAAAATAAATAAATAAAAATTAAATGGAATTAACGAAAATTAAAAAATTAACGAGTAGATTAATTTTAAGATACACTGCACACATACACACATGTATTTCTCGCGACAACTGAGCTTCAAATGCCGTGGGGCTTGTAATAAATTCCTTTTCGCAGCTTCCTCATCCCTTCCCATCATGAAAAAATAAAAAAAATAAATTTTTTTTTTTATTTTTTTTTACTTCAACTGTCTTATTTTTTTTTTATTTCTTCCCTCATTCTACGCCTGTTCTACTATATTCAGTCACTTCAGATGTATAATAAAGAACACTCTGCGGTGTTTCTTTACATATATATATATTTTTATATATATTTTTGAATTCTATTTTTATTTATTTTTTTTTTTCCATTCTCTCTCTTGCTCTCACTGTCGTTTATGCGTCATCATATAAAACTCTACATATATGTATTATATACTCGATCGACGGAAGAATGAAATAAGAAAAAAATAAAAAAAGGAAATGAAAAAGAGGGCACAAAATTAGATTCTCGCTAGCGTTGAAATCCTTGGCCCCTTTTTTCTAACGACTCTTGAGAAACAAAGTCTCTAACATAAATTTTTTTTTTTCCTCCATGTGTGTATAGTTATATTTAATAGAGTCTGACTTTCCGATTATGAATAAAGATTCTACTAATAATTATTCGCATGATTTAAAAGAGCCAAAAAAAAAGAAAAAAAATATTTTTTCATTTTATTCAGTTTCTAATTTTTTTTTTTGTTCATTTTATTTCATAATGGATTATTGTTCACTGGCACGAATGTGTTCTACTGATGGGAATAAAAGTTGAATATTGATTTGATTGAATGTTGAGATTTAAAAATTGGTGCAAATTTATTTTTGTTTTTTTATTGATTTGTTATTAAAGTTTATGGGGCTTGTAATGATATTTCAAACGTTCTCACGGCAACATTGTTGCTTGTAGCTATGGATACATATATATTAAATTATAGGGCAGACTTTGGCGCACAAAAAACGACCATAGTGATAAAGAGTTTGTATATTTTATGGTGAACTATTCACGAGCGCGTTTTTATAATGTAAAATATCGTCGAATTTAATTTCCAAATTTTTTGATCACTATCTATATAAATAATATTTTAAATATCTCTATTTTCTCTACATACAAATTTTTTTCTATTAATATATTAAGTATACATCTATAGTAGTATGCTAGTATAAAATAAAAAAAAAATTATTCTATGAAATTATTTAATATTCAAAAGCGAAAGAAAAATTTATCGATTCAAGGTAACTTTTGTAAGAATATTTATTTATTTATTTTTCTCTTTTCTCGTACATATTTTATTATTTTCCCGCAATTGCGGTTTTGATGTACATATATATAACCAGTTCTGTTAGGTAGACTAATATTTCAACGAAGTTTACCTATACAATCGTCGACATTCTCAAGCGAAAAATCCAAACGAAACACAACGTAAACGCGCGTTCGCAATGCTTCACTTCGCATCTAAACTGCTTCTACTTTTACGTTTAAAATATATAGACACCAATACATATACATATATAAGAGTAGTTTCAACCGGTTGCGCTTTACAACTGTTATAATATAAATATCACTGCACGAGTGAAAAAAAATACGCGGGAAACGAGAAAGGTAAAATAAATAAAGAAAAAAAAAAATTTTATGCTTCAACGAATGAAATAAATATATAAATAATAATAAAAATAAAAGAAACGATTATAAATGTATGGAGTAAACAAGAGCAAGGTGTTTCCCAAGACATTGCCACCTGTTTCTAGAAGACAAGTTTATTTTTAATTTAATTTTTTTTTTTCAAATTCAATCGCTGAATTCAGATAATTATAAAATATTTTTTTTTATACTAATAAAATATTAAAATAAATTAATATATCATAGATTAATATTTATACATATATTTATTACATGTATCAAAGTATATTTATATTAATGGAGAAGATTGAGTTACGATTTTTCTTCTCCCGCAGCAAACAAAGAATTGATCGGGTGTCAGAAAAGTTGTCTATGGTTTATTATTGATAGACAGGAAATCGCGCGAGAGAGTGTCGAAGAACAAGAGAATTACAAACTAAAGACATTAAGGTTGATGGGTAGATCAGCCAGACAGAGAATATAATAAGAGAGAAAAGAGCCCAAGCTTGTGTGAGCTGTTGTTGTTCTTAGTATAAGTGATGCGGCAGAAATCAGAGTCGGGTTTTATTATCTTTGAGAAATAATCGGGTGGTTTTTAAACGAGATTTTCTGTTGGGCAAAAGAAATTTATAGAGAATAAAGGATTCATGTGGATCTAATATGTATACAAACAAATAAATATGGGGCATTCCATGCCAACTCATTCTAACAATGAACTATGCATCTCCGATTTCGCTGAAACTTTGAACCGTTCAAAAGATAAATTTTTGAAAATTTTTGGGGTTTTTAATGTTCAAATGGCCATAACTTGGCCACGAATTGTCCGATTTGAGTCTTTTTTTTTTCAAAATTTTTGTTTTTTAATGAACTTTCTGGAAAATTTATGCAAAAAATTATCAATGATGAATTTGATTTTTTTTTTTAATTTTAAAGTTAAAATGTGGATTTTGAGACTGTTTGTATCTTTCGATTTTTCTCAAAAAATTCTCAAAAATACTACTCCCTAAAATACAAATTTTAAGCCTAGTTTCGTAATGGGGTAATGATGGGTTATAACTTTTTTTGAATTTTTTAAATTAATTATTTTCGTTTTTTTTTTCGATTTTATTATTTTTTCTTAATTTATAGAGTATTTTATTTATTGTATACATGTATACAATAAATAAATTCAAAAAAAAAATAATAAAATCGAAAAAAAAAACGAAAATAATTAATTTAAAAAATTCAAAAAAAGTTATAACCCATCATTATCCCATTACGAAACTAGGCTCAAAATTTGTATTTTAGGGAGTAGTATTTTTGAGAATTTTTTGAGAAAAATCGAAAGATACAATATATGTATATTTTTTTTTTTTTTTTTTTGGTAGTTGAAGAACTTGGAGAATTTTATTTCTATCAAAAAAGAAATTTATTATTGGAATTTTTTTTTATTTTATTTTTTTTATCTAGAGCATTTATGTGAAGAATTATTTCTGATTGTAAGGATTGAAGAATTTTATTATTCATTTATGAAATAAAATAGATTAATGTGAATTATTATTTCTTCTTTTTTTTTTTTAATGGGAATTATTTTTAGAATTTTATTTAATCAGTTGTCAGTTGATGTAGAGTTCATCGATCGTAGTACGGATTTATTTCTTAGTACAATAGTCTTTAATAATTTCCCATTCGTATAAAAATATATGTGTGTCATTTGTATTTATGTGAGAGTGTAAATTTTTATTTTTTTTTTAATTGATTCGACGAAATATTTTTTAAATTTAAAAAAATAAATTGAGAATTAATTGTGAGTGATATGTTGAATAATAGAGAGTAAAAAATAACAGAGTAGTTTATTTCTTTTTTTACGTTGAGGGAATTGAACTTTTGAGAAGAAATTTTTTTTTTTTTTTTGGTTTCATGTTTGTATTAATTTTTATTAATTATTCATAAAATTATTAGGACAAGTGCGTTATGTTCAATACACGACTGACGTCTTTGCATGCATTACGTCATGTATGTGAAATAATCACATGATTTAATCTTATTTTATTTTTTCAAGTGGAAAAAAATTTAAAAGTAAAAATCAAATGATCTTTACGTCTGATAAATAAATTGAAAAATCATTTTTCTATTGTTCATCTTGGACGCAAATTGTATAGGGTATATGAATCATTACAGCCACGCCTATTTAGAATATATAATAAATATATATATTATATATAAGCTGTGTGTAAAAAAAATAAACATATTTTTTATTTTAGATTTTAATTTCATGATGAATTAAAATTTTTATTTATTATATTTCATAGAATTATTTACAAGTAGTAAGTTGATAGAGAATTATATGAATGCATTTGTTTAATTAATCAAACAAATAAAGAATTAATTATAAAATTTAAAAAAAAATAAATAAAAATGATAAAAATATTTATTTTTTATTTTTTATTTAATTTTAAAATTCAGGATTTTTTATTCTAATAAAGAACTTTATAAATTAATTGTCAATTGATTGAATAAAAATTCCATATTCACTTTCTTAAATTATATAAAAAAATTATCATTTTATTTAATTTGTATAAATATGAATAATTAAAGTATTAACTAGTCCATCAATAATTCGATAACGTTTTTTAATTCTTTTTTTTTTTTTGTCTGAATATATTAATATAATAATGTGAAATAATTGCAACACTTTGATCAGCAAATAGTCTCTATAAATATTTGCAATTAAGAAATTATTAAATTCGTTCCAATATTCACAGATATATTTCGCAATAATTTAATTTTTTATTATTTAATATTCGCATTTAAATAATTAAATATTTCTAAAATGTATAATAATTTTTATAATTATATAAAGATTTAATTGCAATAATTATTGTGTTTTATAGAATATTAATATAAATTGTTATAAAATTTTATTAATTTGTATCGAAGAAAAATTTTAAATTGTCTGGGTAATATTATATTTCATTTTGATTGAATTGAAATCCAACATATGTATATTAAATACGTATATATATATATATATATATATATGTACTGGGCAAATATTGAATCGTGGTTAATCCTGTCTGGTCGTGCAATATCGAGCAACCGAAATTCTATCTATATACCATTGATTGTCAATTTTCTAGAAATATTTCTCGAGCAAAAAAAAATTTTAAACAAAAAAAAAAAATTTTTTTATTTATTTTTTTTTTTTTAGTTAATTTACACTTTATATATGCAATTTATATAAAGTTTAATAAATTAAACGGTAAATTTGATGGTAAAATATTACATATTATTGTCAAAATTTCTGAAAAAAAATTTTTGAAAATATTTATAATTTACATTTTTTTTAAAAATGTTAATGTATAAATAAATTTCAAACAATTTATTTGTTTATCTCTTACCACAAATTTTCTAGAAATATTTTGGCAATATAGCAAAAAGAAAAAAAATTTTTGAAAATATTTATAATTTACATTTTTATAAAAAATGTCAATATATAAATAAATTTCAAACAATAAATTTTTTTATCTCTTACCATAAATTTTCTAGAAATATTTTGGCAATATAGCAAAAAAAAAAAAATTATTATATTAAAAAAAATTTTTTATCAATTTTCAATTGTTATTTTACATTTTATATATGGAATATAATTAAAGTTTAATAAACTAATAAATAAAATTGATGCTAAAATTCCACTTATAATTTTAAAAATCACATGAAAAAAATTTAAAAAAAAATATCAAGACAATTTTCATAAAAAAAAAAACATGAAAGAATAAATTTCAATTTGTCAACAAAAAAATAACAATAAATATCTCAATAAGAATATTCTCCATAGCGTCTATTGTAATATATACTGCATTGTAAACGTTACTAAAAAATATTAAAACGTGGATTACCATCGTTGCATTGAAAAGAAATGAAATAAAAAAATTGTAAACATCAAGAGAAGAAAAAAATAAATAAAAAATAAAATAAAAAAAGGACTTGCGTTGGTAGAATAACCTTGAAGAATGGCGAGAAGAAGGTGGTTATCACTCTTTCTCTGGTGAAGCAGTGTCCGCAACAAAGTTTTGCTTATGCTCGCGCGGTCTGTTGGCGATGCAACAGCATATAATACGCTGCACATAACAACACAGTGTTGTACAACAGTATAGAAAAGAGAGTATAAAGAGGGAATGGAACCAGTCGCAAATGAATGCTCAGAAGCGATTCCGGGAACGCGGCCCCTTCAATGCAATAAACTCGCTGCAGGTAATATCTAGGAAGAAAAATAATAAAAAATAATAGAGGAACAACAAAAAAAAAAAGAAAGAAAAAAAAAATTGTTTTTTTTTTTTTTTTGCTCTTTTTGCATTATTATATGTACGAAGTATATATAGAGATTTACGAGCACGCTACAGAATGTCATCGCAAACATTTGAATACACATGAGAATATGTGTGTATGTATGGATGAGAAGAAGAAAATGAGCGAGGAAGAGAGGAAAAATAGGAAAAAAGATTAGAAGGTGAAGGAAAAGGCAATGCAGACAGCTTTTATCTTTCGCACAATCTATTTATCTAGATGAATGTAATTAATATAATTGTGTGGGTAATTTTTAGTTATTTTTATGTGTTTATGTGGAGAGAGAAGAAAATTTTGAATTTTTTTTTTTTTTTTTTTTTTTTTTTTTTTTTTTGGTTTTTTGATTTTTGTTTTTGGGAGTGGTAAATATTTTTATGTGAGAGAGTATTGTGTTATGAGCATAGAAATGAGTAGTGGGAAGTATTTTTTTTTTTGATAATGAATTTTTAGTCATTATTTGAAAATTATTTTTGGAATTGATTTACAAAATTATAAAATAATTTTGTCAACATTTATTGCGATTTTATTTTCCTAGTTGGGATTTTATAAGAGTGAATTATTTCATTTTAGTTATAATTTTTTAAGGTGAATATTTCAAAATAAAATTTTATAGTCAAAAAAACCAAAAATTGATTGAAAGTTAAATGTAAAAATTTAATTTGCGATTTCATTTTTTTAGTCGCGATTTTATTAATTTTATAAGAGTGAATCATTTTATTTTATTTATAATATTCTAACTGTAAATAATTGTGAAATTAAATTTTAGTCAAAAAAACCAAAAATCGATTGAAAAATTAAATGCAAAAATTTAATTTGCGATTTAATTGTTTTAATCGCAATTAATTCATAAGAGTGAATAATTATTTCATTTTATTTATAATATTCTAACATGAATATTCCAAAATTAAATTTTACTCAAAAAAACCAAAAATCAATAGAAAATTAAATGTAAAAATTAAATTTGCGATTTAATTTTTTTAATCGCAATTTTATAAGAGTGAATTATTTAATATAATACATAATATTCGAGCAAAAATATTCCAAAATTAAATTTCATTCAAAAAAACCACAAATCG
>JAQQBS010000004.1:2359333-2369401 GCA_030347275.1 Microctonus aethiopoides
CTATTCACAAACCCACAAATTATCCCAATGTGATATAAATTGAAAAAAAAAAAAATAAAATTTGCAAATAAAAATTTAATTTCATTATAAAAATTTTGAAAAACTATCAAATTTTAAAATTAAGACGCAAACATTATATTTTTTGATATTATTATAATTGTCTATAATTGTCTAACTATAACCATAAGCCCAAAAATTTTCCCAGTGTGATATAATAAATTAAAAATAATTATCTCTTATCCCACAATTTTAATAAAAATAAAAGTTCTGATTTAAAATTCCAAATAAAAATCCACAGTAAAAATAATAATCTATAATAAATAGTAAATACCTTCTGGCACCACTCGACTATTGAATATTATCACACAAATAAAAAAAATGTGAGAATAACATTGGTAAAAAATTTCATTGTAGTTTTACGAAAGATTTTTCACCACTACTGTATGTGTGTGTGTGTGTGTGTGCGAATATTCCTGGTGAAATAGTTGACAGATTGACAGTTGGTCGTTGGCAAAAAGGTTCTCTCTCATTGAATATTTCATCTTGTTTCACCTGTCAGCCCAAAGACGTGAGATCATTGAAGTGAGCTAAAAAGATAGAATGAGAAAACCACGACATGAACAAGGATAATAAAACAGGAATATATATTCTATGTATAGTTTTGTCCTGGCGAACTTTCGACCTGAAATGACCCCGCACACAATTGGCAACACGTCACATTATTTCAAATGATAAACTGAAATAGAAAGAAAAAGGATGAGAATACAAAAAAGAAAGATAGAAATAAATTAAAGAGATAAAATTTCATCGTTTTTTCTTAGTAATAATTAATTTAATTGAGGAATCGATGCAAATATATATTCAAATATTCTTTGTATATAAAATATGTATTTTCACTCAAGGTTTGTGTGATAGAGGTTAGCTTTTAGTGTTTAATAAATTATATAAAGAATTATTTGTATCGATATTATTGAAATAATTGATTCCTAACCTCACTTTTTTTTTGTTCATTGTCTTGTTTTTATGGCATAAATATGTATATTAATAATTTCTACCACTGATTTAATTGGCATTTATGTATATATGTATAGATATATATGATTTATTTTTTATCTCTTGATTTTTAACTTTATTTATCTCATAGACAATTCTATTAAGTATTAGGTTATGTGATAAATTATTGGTCATTTGTGTTCAAATCTGCTCACTGATATTTCCTACTTCGAAGACTCACTAATGGTATTATTAATTATTCATTTGTGATAGACACTACTTTTAGATATAATACATAATTATGTTATTGATTTTTACGAAATTTAGTAAAACTGACAAGTATTTTTAATTATTCTTGAGAGGAAATTAAATTGAATAATTATATTATTTTCTTTTTTTCGTTGCTCTTTTTTTTTTATTACTTTTATACCACTGAGATAAAGGATATTTTTGATTTCCGCAAACTGTAAATGTGTGAATAATTTATTTTGATTCTTTATTCAGTAGAGTTTCGACAAAGTGAAAATCTCTTTGCTGTGGATTTTTTTTGTTTGCCTTTTTTTTTTCAGGTTGATTTTAATGTTACTATATCCAAGACAAAGTAAATTATTATACGAACAGAATATTTAGTTGAATATTCTTTGAGAATGAATTTTGAATTTAAATATGATTTTAATGAAACTTTGTTGTGAAATAAATAATCCTGAATTTTATATTTTAATTTTCTGTCTCATTGTTTAATAATATAATAACATTCTAAACTGATATTAATTAACAACATTAATCAATAAAATTCTAAACTGATATTAATTAACAATATTAATCAATAAAATTCTAAACTGATATAAATTTTTGCAAATAAAAATAAAAAAACTAAAATAACTGTTGGCAATTATGTAAAAAAATTAATAAATCTTTTAAACAAATTCCTAGATTACTATTCATTAATAATCATCACTGAATTATCACATAACAAACAATGATTCATAAATAAATTTAATAAATTCCCAACACGCAATAATCGAAATAAAAAAATATCATTTCAACTCAACTATCATTTTTGAATCTATCTCAATTTTTTATCATCAATCAATAAATCAACAATCTATCATAACCTATAAATAATAATAATCCATCTCCAATTCACTCGCTATTTAATTTTACTACCACATTTTTCTTTCCACATACTATTTTAAAGATATTTATAACATCTATCATATACCTACATATAATTATTCTAAACGAAAATAGAAAATAATCAATAACTGGTTTATGCAATTATCTTGAATATATATTTTATCTCATCCAGAGATTATATTATACCCGCGCGGATATAGATCTCAATGACTGTTTACGCTTGTATAAAATTCAATGCTCTCATTAGCAAATCGTTATCAAATTAAAATCATTTGTTGGATATTTATGTGCAGCAAATGGAGAAAGAATATATATTTTTCATTTACCTAGAAATAACTGGTTGTAATGAATATTAAATATTAAATGGTTATAATATATTATTTATGTATAAAATATATAAAATATAAATATACCTAAGAAGTTCACTTTGTCTACGAAGCCCGAGGGGTACTTAAAATGGCGTCATCTTGAATACAAAATGGCCACCCGGTCATTATCAGCTCTTTTCACCACGACGACTTCGATGATGAGTGACAGGGATATGTAATAATGTTCTTTTTCATCTAGAGATCAAATTGATGATAATTTTGGTGTTAGTTAATGAATATGTACATAGATATATAGATATGTGTGTGTAGGAATAAATATATAATGCCTATGGACAATCTATCAATCACTGATGTCGATATTGATAGACGATAGATGGACAAGACTTGATTTTTTTCTATCATTTATGTGAGTTTTGTAGTAAGGCAGATATTTATATGTAATGATAGACCTGCGACGAGTTTCTTTGACGTTGAATTCTCCATTATTTTTATCCATCGACAATCTTTACTGGTTTTTTTCTCAGCCGTTATTGGGGGAAATTTTTGAATTCCAGATGGCAGTAGTTAATGGTTATGTTTTAGTTTTGATTTTTATCCATGTGGTGGCAGCACTTGACAAGTGTATGCGCGGTGTCGACGTTTGTAATTTACTAATTTTGTAATCTGTGTCAATTTAGTTTGTTGGGTGAAAGAGAAATACACCACACGTGTTTTTTCACTCAAGGTTTGTGTGATAGAGGTTAATTTTTAGTATTTAATAAATTATATAAAGAATTTGTATCGGTATTATTACGATATTATTGAAATAATTGATTCCTAACCTCACTTTTTTTTTTTTTTTTGTTCATTATCTTGTTTTTTATGGTGTAAATATGTAATAATAATTTCTGCGGTTGATTTAATTGGCATATTAATAATGTTTATTTATTTTTCAGGTGAAAATGAGTTGTCAAAAAGGAAGTGAAAATCGATCACGACCACAAAAATACCAAAATTCTCATGCATTTAAAAATAACCTTCACGATACTTCTCATAAGACAAAATTTATCAACAGCATTCAAGTGGTGAATGTTTGTGAGAGATGTAAAAAAATAATTGAATGGAAGATCAAATATAAAAAATATAAGCCATTAAAAGCACCAGGTATATGTACAAAATGTCAAGGAAAGTGTGTAAAACATGCTTATCACACTATGTGTGGTCCATGTGCATCACAGCATCAAGTTTGCCCAAAATGTGGAGAGAAATCTGAAATAATTAAGCCAGAAATTGAAAATGAACCTCTACGATTGGATCGTGAATTGCGATTACTTTTAAAAAAATTACCAGAGAGAAAACGACGAACTTTTCTCAGATATATGAATAGAAAAGGTACAAATATATTATAAAATATAAAATAATATTCGTGTATAATTATATTTATTTGTTTTTATTTAAAGCTGCTGCAAAGGAGAATGCAAAGAAAGCTGAAAATTCCAATACTGAGAATAAAATAAATTCCAGCGATGAAGATGATTCAGATTCTGATACTGAAACTGAAGAAACAACACCTTTATCACGTGATGATTTATTGAATAAATTAAAATCATTAATGATCACAAAAAAGAATAATGATGAAGAAGATGATTCAGATGATTATGTCAGTGATTCCGATGATGATGATAATAGTACTAACAGTAATGACAGCAGTGATTCTGACAGTAACAATGAAAAAAATATTAAAAAATTGTAAATACAACTATGGAATACATATAAAATATTTATAAAATTAATTTCGAGTTTTAAAAATTATTTTTTCCAATTTTTTCATCATTAAAAATGTTTTATCTCTTCTATCAACTTTTAATTAACAACTAACAATCAACTTCAAGTCATTAAATAATATACAATTAATTTTGTACACATTTATTTTTATCCATTTTTTACAATTTTAATTTTTTTTCAAATCAACGAATATTTTTGATTATTTTTTCTTTTTTATAAATATATAAGACACAATGACGACAACAGAAGTACATGAAAAGCCATTTTTAAGTTGTATGGAAAGAGGTAAGATAATTAAAGAATAAATAAATTCATTTATCATATGACATAACCTCAAAAATTTGAATAAATTAGGTCCTGGACCAGCGTACAATTTACCATCGACAATTGGATATGAAAAACACGATCCATCGCGTTATAGAAGTCCTGCATTTACCTTACGATCACGTCATGGACACGATGAATACATAACTGGCCCCGGGCCTGCGTATAATTGCTATCATATGACAAATAAAGGCCCAAGAAATCCACCGGCTTATTCAATTGGAGGCCGTGCAAAGTTCACAGGTCTACTAAACAAATTCTCCAGCAAACATAATCAATTATAAACAAAAAATCATTATAAAATTATTCTACAAAGACATTTTTTCAATTTAGAACTTGGATCTGGACCTGGTCCAGGCGCATATCAACCAGAAAAATGTCCACCGATGAATCACAGCTCTAGACAACCAGCATTTTCATTGCTAGGACGACACAGAGATATTTATCTAGCTCAAGATGGTCCTGGACCAAATGCTTATCTTATCCCATCGTGTTTAGGCCCGAAAATCCCTCACAAAAGAGCATCATCTGCATTTACAATGTAATTAAAATTATTTGTTTCTTTATTACTTGAATTTAAATTATTTAATTTTATTTTTTATTTTAGTGCTGGACGCTGGAGTGATAGAGGAGAATATGGTGGTGGACCTGGACCAGGTGATTATGGAAATCCAGATTTTTATATTGTGAAGAAACGACATCCTGCTTTTACGTTCAAATCACGAAGGAAATTTTTTGATGATCCTTGTGGTCCTGGACCAGCTTATTATCCTGTACTTATTCCCAAAAAAAATGCACCAATGTTTTCATTTGGTCTACGACACAGCGAATGTGCTACCAATGCAGTTATGCCTGATGATTATGATGAATAAATATTTTATACAATGATTTTATTGTATAAAAAAATTTTTACAGTGTGTATAGATAAATTATATTTTAATTCTGCTTGAAAACATTATTAATTAATGAATAGTATTTTTTTTTTTTTTTTTTTTTTTTTTTGGAATCATTTGTATTATTTATATTTAATTATTCAATGATGAAGAATACGAATAATCAATTTAATTACTTCAAAGTGCAAAGTCAACTTCGTGTTGATGAGAAAAAATTGAAAATCAATGAATTTCATTAATTTTTAATATATCAAATGGAGTAGAATAAAATTATCAAGTGGGTAAAAAATTATTTAAAAGTAAAAAATAAACATTTGACTGTTGTTATTGAGATGTTGAGAAATTTTTTGAAAGAGTTCAATGTGAATGCAGCGTAGTATTGTCAAATTAATAAGCACTTATGAATATTTTGTGAATTGTAACGTAAATAATTTTTGGATTGATAAAAAAATATGTTTAGACAATTACGAATTTAAATTTATTAATGATATGAGAAATATACCTCGAGCAATTGAAATTTTTTTATATGTCATTCAGCAATCTAATATGGACAATATCAAAGAAATATTTTATATTTTTCAGCTTTTTGCTGAACGAATTTTCGTTTATTTAAAAGTAAGTATTTTCTGTCAATATATTTTTTTCATTTATTCATAATTAAAATTAATATCACTGAATTATTTATTTTTTCAGAGTATTATCCTTCATGAATTCTCATCATTTATACCAGAGCCAAATAATATCGACGATTGGGGATATAAAAACGGTGAATTTACAATATCAAAGCAAGCAATAGCTGATTTTATAGCATTTTTTGTTGTTTGTGTATTATTTGGAATTTTCATTGTCATTTCTACAAAATATACTAAAGAAGATGAAAATTGTTTCAATCCACCACCTCAAAATCCACCGTAAGTTACAAAATAATTCGACAGCAATTTATTTAATACATAAAAAAATAAAAATAAATAAATTTTAATAATTTTTATTTCATTTTTCGTTTTTTCTACACAGACCATTGGTTGATTTAACAGAAGAGGACGAACGTGATTCTATTTATGATTTACCAAATTTAAATCATCCATGGGGTGATGCATCATCAGGTCCAGAGAAATTTCTTCCACCAAGAAATCGTGTATTCCAAAGAAAATTAAAACCCTATTGCATCACTGCTGATTACGATTCATCAAGACACTCCAGTATCAGTATAAAAACATCACAGTCTCATCATTCACAGAGCACACAAACTGCCAGTAGAATATCCATGCGAATACCATCCCATGAGACATGGCTGGTTAGAAAAACTCGAAGTGGACAAATTTATGGGAAATATCCCATGTAAAAAATAATATTGTTAGTAGAAATTAAAATTTTTTTTTTATCTGAATGCAAAAATTAATTCGCAGTAAAACAAATATTTATACTGATCCCTGACCAGATCAACAATGACGACAAATCAACAGTGAACTTTGCATGGAAACATTGTGCTATTGACCCCGTTGATAAGAATAATATTAATATAAATGCAGATCGAGAAGAAAAATTAAATAAATTAAATAGAAAAAGTTAAGTTGAATGATAAACGCGCACGGGATCGTGCTCTCGATTTGTTAATCATTCCACGCGCAAAGAGGAAATAATTATTGTGAGTAACCGCACAAGGGTATCTTCTGCTGAGACTTATGGAGTTAATTTCCTTATTGGCATTGCGATTTTACGTATCACTAAATATTTCAGATATTTTTTTTTTTTAATTCATTTGTAAACTCGACTTTTTTTTTTTTTTTTTTAATGTGGATTTACATTTATTTATACGAGTTTTTTATCATTTTTGTAGATTTATATTGTATATTTTTAGATCACATTTCATTGTGTGTTTATTTTTTCTACAATTGTATGTAATAAATAATTTTTCAAGTCAATTTTATTCAGCTATTTTAATTTCAATTTATTTTTTTATGTAATCGTTAGGATAAAAATTTATATTGCATAATCGTATTTATAATTGTTAATATTTTATTCAATCATCAACAAATGTATCTATCGATTTTATAAATTATTTATCTGTATGAATTATTATTAATAAAATATAAATAATAAATGCAATTTAATTCATAGTGATTTAATTCCAATTCACATTTTTATTTTCATTTTATTTTTTGATGTTGAATAAATCACAATGAATATTAATTATTATCAAGTTTTTTATTGATAAATTACGAAATGAACTAGTTAAATAAATAATGAATAAAATAAATAAAAAATAAATAGCAATAAATAATTATTTGTTTCATAAAATAAAAATTTATTCCAAGATTTTATGCTGAAAAATTTTTTTTCCCTTTGTGCTTTTATCATTTTGGCATCGAGCCAACTACTCAATATTTCAAAATAACTTTCTTCAAGTATCTCAAAAGCCTCTTCTAGCCTAACAAAAAGAAAAAACATCACTCATCAACCCCATAAAAATATTTCCATTATAAAATCCATAAACAAAAAAAAATTCTCATAAACCAATTGAAGAAAAATAATATTTAAATTTCAATTAATTCTTCCAATTAATAAATGATATAAATAAATATTTAAAAAATATTATTCATAAGGAGGAAATTGCAGGCTTCCTATATCAATGTCAATCAATAATAATTATTTAAAATTTCACGATAGTCTGGGAATAATCAAATAACATATTCAGCCTTCGAATGATTTTATTATCACACGTCAACGTCAAGGGTATTAAAATATTCATTTACAACTCGTGCATTGTCTCGTTTCTCTTGAATAACTTGAATTTCTATCAAATCCCACCAACCATTATTGTTTCTATAATTCAATATGACTTGATAAATAAAATATTATCCACCTATCTCATCATGATTGAATAAAAAGTCAATTAAAAGTGTCAATAATAAATTCAATCGATTAAAAATAATTATTTATATATTCCCAATAAATATTTATAATAAAATAAACATAATTGGCAGGTGACACGCGCTCATCGACCTGTAAATGAAACCATAGCAACAACCAAACCCTCAATAACTAAACAAAACTACATTCATAAACGACAGAGTAAAAATCATTGCACTAAAATTTAAATTATATTTTTATTTATCATGGAATTAATTTTCTTATTGATTAATTGTCAAGTATTTATTAGTTTATTGGATATTATTTAAAAACAACGTCACAATGTGACATTGATAATAAAGTTTAGAAAAGAATTGAAAGTTTGAAAATAAAGTCGGATTAAACATGAAAGAAAAGTTAGGTTATAAGTAAGTTAATTGGCAAAGTTATTGACAATGGACAGTAGTACAAGTGACGACGAGGAAAAACAACATTTTTCAGCGTTTAGTAAATTTGATGAAAGCATTGTTGTGCGTAATGCTGAAGAAATAAATAGTCCAGTTATAAATCGTTCAAACGCCATGAAAAAAAGTGGAAAATTAACCTCAAATAATTCACCGGATGATTTGGATATAAATTCACCACGGGGAAAACGAGATTTTAGACGGTAATAATTTTATAATAATTGTAAATAATTGTTTTTCTTTAATAATTTTAGTATGAAAGTGTGAAAAATATTTTTGATAGATTTTCTATTCATGAAAATTCATTTGAACAACCAATTGGACTTGGAAGTGATCCATCAGACAGTGAAGAGACTGATGATGATGATATTCAGGGTACGAATGTTAAAAAACCTGTTGAATTATATAATCCAAAAGATTTTGAAGACTTGACAGCGTCCGTTGAAGTGAAAGAATTATTTCAAAACATCACAAGGTATTTAATATCTAAAATAAAAATGAATTAAATTAATCATCAAAATATAAATTCACAACTTAAAATAATTACATTTAAAATTAATTTCTTTAATATTTCTATTTTTTTTTTTAATAGATACACACCTCAGAAAATTGATTTAAATTATAAATTAGCTCCATATATCCCAGAATTTATACCAGCAGTCGGGGATGTTGATGCATTTATCAAAATACCAAGACCCGACAGAGTGGTCGACAAAGTGGGTTTGATTGTCTTGGATGAGCCATGCGCAGATCAATCTGAACCAGCGGTATTGCATTTACAGCTGCGAAGTCAGAGCAAAAGTGCTGATCCACGCAAGCAAACGGTAATAAAACGAATTGATGATGCTGAAAAAAATACTAAATCCATTGATAAATGGATAGAAGATATGAATCAATTGCATCGTAGCAAACATTTACCAGCTGTACGTTTAACTAATCAAATGCCGGATATTGATGCATTAATGCAACAATGGCCAACTGTGGTTGAAGATAAACTCAATGAAGGACAATTGGATTTATCAATACTTGATTGCGATTTACCACAACTCGTTGATATTGTTTGTAATCTTGTTGATATTCCAGTTAGATCTGAAACAAAATTAGAATCATTATACACATTATTTACTCTTTTTTTAGAAGTCAGAGAAATGATGCGAGATCGCACGTATTAATAATTATAAAATATTCATATTGTTATTTATCTAGTTAGGTTTTTGATAAAGAAAATAATATGTTTATTAGGGTGGCGCAAAAAAACCGACTATTTTTTTTTTTTTGAGTCTCGAGTAAAAAAATGTTAGTTTTTGATGTTTT
>JAQQBS010000004.1:2369501-2393454 GCA_030347275.1 Microctonus aethiopoides
ATTTGAATATTGAAAAGTCGCTCGAAATAATCTAAAGTAATACACTAATAAAAAAAAAAAAATTATGAGCGACTTTTCGAAATTTAAATTTTGAACTGTAACTTTCAGAAACTTATTTTTTTTTTGTCTATAAAATTATAGCGTAACGAGAAAAAAAATAAAAATAAAAAAAAATTCGATTTTCGACGATTTTTGTAATTTAAAAAAATTTGGAGCGACCTCTTAAAACATCAAAAACTAACATTTTTTCACCCGAGACTCAAAAAAAAAAATAGTCCGTTTTTTTGCGCCACCCTAAGATTTATGTTCATAATTCACAAAATAATTTGTTTCCCACATCAAAATTTGATAGAAAAAAAATTTCATTTCTATTAATTTTTTTAGAATAATTAATCAACTGCAAACAATATTAATTCTTTTTTTTTTACAATATTCATCTGTATATAATTGTGATTAATCTTTAATGCAGAACGTTCCAAAATTTCTCATTGCTCGTGGTAAAAAAAAATAAATAAAAATACAAAAGAAAAAAAACAAAGACTAAATCCAAATGTTCTCTACTCAACGACTGAATTAAATTAAAATTGTTACAACTACTTCAACAAATTGTTATAAACAATAAATATTAAAATGTTATAATTTCTTATAAAATATTAAATAAAATAATTAATTAAACATCAAATATTAAATAATATCTCTTATATAAATTCAAACAAATCAATAAATTTTATTCTTGAATTAATTTTTTATTTTTCTGTCAATCAAAAAATTAATTTGAATATTCACTTCATCAATTAATAAATAAATTAACAAAATCCCCATTCAAATCTTTAAATATAAATGAAATAAAATGTTTTTTAAATGAATTTTAAGTATGAAAAAATAGAAAAAAAAAGTATGGAGTTTTATTATCATAAATAATAATCGAGCAATGTTTAGAAATAAGTCCATTCCCACTCATTCACAACGTCAATGAAATGATTCATCGTATATATTGTCATAACATATATACATGTGTATGTATATATGTATATAATATATACATATATATATATTTATGTACAAAGCCCAGTCATGTGGCATTCAAGTGCAACAATCTCTCTTCCTTGTGCACATTAGTACAGTTTTAACTTTCATGAAATATCTGTGTAAATTGCGTTGTCTGTTTTATTACACCAACTTCAATCATTTAAATACGTTGTGATGACAAAAGATAATTTATTTTGCTCCAAATAAAAGTGTTAATAATATAATAATATTATTCATCCACGTCCATTTATGTATATCAATGCACAGTTATTTATGTGTATGAAACACAATGACGAGCTCTGGGTCGACAGAAAATATTTTAATCAATGCTGAAATAGACGAAACAAATCATGATGTGATTATTGATGAAAAATTTGTAAAATCTAGACGTAGAAATAATTTTTCATCTTATTCTAATGAAGGCGCAGCTGCGAGATTTCGTGTAAGAAAAAATATTTTTATATATATATTTGGTTATTTTTAATGTTTATATTTAATTATATTTTAATTTATATTTACTTATGATATTAAGTGTGGTTAGGTTTGAATATTGTCGAGATGATGACAATCTTAGCGCCATGGTATAATTGTTTTGAAAAAAAATAAATAAAAATAAAAATAGTGGAACCTAACCTATATTTCGTTTATCAATTAAATAATTACGTACTTGCGCTATCATTATGTACTTTAATACTCTTAATCATTTTTACAGAGCTACAATAGAAGTAATTTTAATGATTTAATCGAAAGTATTGGAATTCGACAATCAAATCGAACAAATAATCATGAATATCAACCTGGAAACACAAATTTTTTATCAGCCAATTATGAGGTTAGAATTTCAAAATCAAATATATAATTTTTTTAATATTTAAATGTATATATATATTTTTTTAATTCATTTTATCATAAATATCCCTTATCATCAGAGTGACAAATTATTTTTATGATAAATCATATCATTATTTTGAATAATTGAGCGATAATATTGAATAATGATCCGACAATAAAAATAAAACAAAAAATTATTTTTTCATATTTATTTATTTTTAATTATGTTGAATCATTATTATTATTATTATTATTATTATTACTAATGTTATTATCTTTTTTCAGAGTCTTGATTACGACATATGTGAAAATCATTTATTGCAAGATGAAGAGAGAAAGAAAGGTTATAAATATGTAGTGAGAAAAAATATTGCAAGATGGTTTATATTTTTATTAATCGGTATTTTGACTGCTTTGATAGCATGTTTTGTAGATATATCAATAGAAGAATTATCTAGTATAAAATATGGACTATTAAAGTCATGTATCCTTTTTTATATTAATTAATTTATTATAAATATGAAGAAAAATATTTTTGTAATGGTAGAAAAAAGATAAAAATTGATTGGCCTTACATTTAAAATTATAGTTGTAGACGATGGTATAGTAAAACATTGTTTATGGTTGCCATATATTGTATGGTTAATATTTAATATTGGACCAGTGTTGATTGGAGCTATTTTAGTAGCATACATTGAGCCAGTTGCTGCTGGCAGTGGAATACCACAAGTAAAATGTTATTTAAATGGAATAAAAGTTCCTCGGGTTGTGAGGATAAAAACTCTGGCTGTGAAAACACTTGGTGTAATATCAACAGTTGTTGGTGGACTTGCTGGTGGAAAAGAGGGTCCAATGATACACGCTGGTGCAGTTGTTGCTGCTGGAATATCGCAAGGAAAGAGCACAACGTTTAAAAAGGATTTTAAAATGTTTCAATATTTTCGTGAGGATCATGAAAAACGTGATTTTGTTTCTGGTGGTGCAGCAGCTGGTGTCTCAGCTGCTTTTGGTGCACCAATTGGTACGATTAGTTGCCATATTGATGATAAAATATGTTAAAAAAATAATAATACAATTTATATTAACTTGTGATATTGAATTTAAATATATTTTTTATTACAATTTAATGAAAATATTGTAAATTAATTAAATATTGATTGATATTTTTAATAATTATTTGTTTAATAGGTGGAGTTTTATTCAGTATTGAAGAGGGAACAAGTTTTTTTAATCAAAGTCTTACATGGCGCACATTTTTTGCATCAATGATTACAACATTCACCTTAAATATTGTATTGAGTGCTTATCATGGACATCCAGGCGATTTATCATATCCAGGATTGTTAAATCTTGGAAAATTTGAAACTATTTCCTATCAAGTCTATGAAATTCCATTGTTTATGATTGTTGGAGTTGTTGGTGGACTTTTAGGAGCACTTTGGAATTATATTAATTATAAAATAACTGTATTTCGATTGAAATACATTAGGAAAAAATGGCTGAAAGTTATTGAAGCTGTTTGTGTATCAATAATGGCTGCGACAATGGGATTTTTAATGATTTATTTATTGGATGATTGTAAATCATTTGATAAAGATCCAGTTAAATATCCAGTGCAAATGTTTTGTAAAGAAGGTGAATACAGCGCTGTTGCTGTTTTGTGGTTTCAAACACCAGAAAGTACAGTTCGTTCATTATTTCATTCATCAAAAGGTAGAATTTTATTAAATTAATTTATAATTTATCAAAATATTATTTAAAAATAATTTAAATATTAATTTTACTATTTTTTTAATTTATATTTATTTATTCTTTTAGATTCTCATGATGATGCGACATTGGCTCTGTTTGTTTTTCTGTATTTTATCTTGGCTGTTTGCACATTTGGATTATCAATGTCCAGTGGTCTTTTTATTCCATCTTTACTCATTGGAGCTGCGTGGGGAAGACTCGTTGGCTCAGGATTAATAAAATTAGCGCCGTCATGTGTAAGAATTGAATATTTTCAAATGAAAAAAGAAAATACAATTCGTATGGTGAAAGTTTGATATTGAAAATTGAATTTTTTATTCCAGACCTATTTTGATCCGGGTAAATATGCGTTGCTTGGTGCTGCAGCACAGTTGGGTGGTGTTGTAAGAATGACAATTAGCTTGACAGCTATTTTAATTGAAGCTACTCAAGGAATTTCATTTGGTCTTCCACTGATAACTGTTTTAATAATGGCCAAGTGGGTTGGTGATTTTTTTATTGAGGTAACTATTTCTATTTATTCAAATAAATTATAATATTTAAACAAATGAGTTTGTTTTTTTATCTCAATTTAATTTAACCTCAAAAATTTTTTTATATTTTCAGGGAATATATGATATTCACACGGAAATGGCGGGTGTTCCTCTGCTTCCATGGGAAGCACCGCCTTTATCAAACAATATTTTTGTCAGTGAAATAATGAGTCATCCTGTGGTGACATTGAAGACAATTGAAAATGTTGGACACATTGTTGAGCTTTTAAAATGCGTTAATTTCAATGGATTTCCTGTGGTTGATCCACCAAGTGGCGATCAAGTAATAAAACATTTGATAAATAATTAAAATCAAACTTTATTAATTCTAATAAATAAAATAATATTATTTACTTTACTTTCAGACTGAAGTTAATTGTTATGGAAAATTCCGGGGTTTAATATTACGCTCACAGTTAATAGTTTTGTTGCAAAATAGAATATTTATTGAAACCTTCGATACAATAAGAGAAATTGATTTAAATATGAAAATGTTTCGTGATGCATATCCAAGGTATCCAGAGATTGATGATGTTAATATTACTGATCAAGAAAAAACATATTCAATTGATCTACGACCAGTTATGAATCCCTCACCTTACACATTACAACATGTAAATTTCATTATTTAATTTTTTTCTAACCTATATTTTATTCTAATTTTTGTTATTAATTTTAAATATATTTTTTTTTAGTCTACAACACTTCCTCGTGCATTCAGATTATTCAGGGCTTTGGGACTACGTCATCTTCCAGTGATAAATGACACACATGAGGTGAGAAATAATAAACAATAAATAAACAAATAATTTAATTAAAAAGTCCAATCTATTATAATATTCATATGTTTAACCTTATTTTTCTGTATAATATCTTTATAATCTTTAGTTTATTTTTCTAGTTAAAGAATTATTGAATAGAAAAAATTCTTGTTTCATTTTTAGGTTATAGGAATGGTGACGAGAAAAGACGTAGCCAGATATAGAATATGGAAACATTTAGGACGAATGGGCCTAGATGAATTATCAATAACTGACAAAGTTTAATATTCAATAATTTATTCATACAAAATTCCACCCCAATACAAATTAAATTACCCCATATTTTTTATACTAAAAAAATGACTTTATTTTATTATGCATTGCATGAATATATTCATTCAATTACATATAATTTCCAATTGAACAAAAAAGAAATTAAATAATCACACACAAATATTAATATATAAAAGTATGTAGTATTCAACTGCCAAAAAAAAATAATATAAATAAAAATTATTTATAAATATTAATATAAGGTAATACTAGAATAAATTAAATAAATAAAATATTTTCTTTCTCAAAACAACTTTAATTATTTACAAACAATTCCCAGCCCAACCAAGACCACAATCTAAAGAATAAATACACTGGTATAATTACTAATGATAATAAAAAATAATATTCATACGTTGAGACATACATTATATTAAATAAAAAACAAAATAATATAATAAAAAATTATCCAAGCTCTTCTTTTGCAATTGGATGAATCCAACAATCCTAGAAAAAAAAAAAAGAATTAAATAAATAAAATAATTCAATTAAAATATTCTAATTTATATAAATTTTTATTCAATTTCATAATAAATTTAAACAACAATTATAATAAACAAATTTATTTCATCATTAAATATTATTTCAGCTTCTAGAAAAAGAAAATAAATGAATGATTGAGTTGTTTATGATAAAAAAATTATATTGCCCAATTGTAATTGCGCGCTTACTATTTTTGGGAGTGAATCACCTTGAGAAGATGACTACGTGCTTGAAGAAGAGACGACAATGGCTATCTCATTCTAATCTCCAATAAAATTGAGTCCTTAGAATTTTTATGCGAAACTGTACCAGTTGAAAAGAGAGAGTGGAGACAATAAAAAGTGTCTTGGTTATGTACTCGTCAAGCGACAAAAATAATACATAACCTCAATATAAAAATTATAATCTGTAATATTGTGGATAATTATTAAATTTATTCATTAAAAACTTATTAATATAGCATGATATTGTTATTATAATTGTGAATATGTATATATTGATTGATATATGTCGATACAATGCAATTACTTGTAATAAATTGTAGATTTTTTTTCATAAATGTTCAGACTTCTAAAGTGATTACACGTGATTCGCTATTTCTACGTCATTTGTTGTTTTGTGATTGGTATCCATGAGTGATGATTGGCTCATAGTAAATCTATCAGAAATATATATATATACGTAGCCATATTAAATTATGCGCGCGCATATTTTAGGTTAGGTTGTACAAAAGAGTAGTTTTGATGCGGGAAAATTCGAGTTATTTAAAATGAATGTAGTGAATAATGGGGATCCTTGGGAAATTGGTGCTTTAATTTTTTGGTAAAACTGTTAATTAGAGGTTAAGTTAAAAGAAAATTCAATTGAATAATAAATTTACAAGTTGTAAAGACAATTGTTATGATGAATGGACAAAATTCCACGTGGAATAAATTAAAAGACTCGACAAGATCTAAACAAAGATCAAATTTAAATATTAATAATGATGGGGAAAAAAAGAAAAATTATCGAAGACCAATACCGAGGCCACATGAAACTGAGGAAGAAGCTATTTTAAGAAGATTTCATGATGCACAAAGAATGGCAAGATTTCGTGCTAAACGAAAAAAAGCTATTGAAGATGCCAAAACATTAGAGAATGCAAAATTGACAGAATTGGCAATGATAACAGAATTAAAAAGGAGAAATGTTGTATTTGAAATAACAAATTCTGTTGGTCAACCAATATCATCTTCATCGTCTTCATCATCATCTTCATCATCAATGAAACAACAAAATCAACAGCAAGACAATTCATTGATTATTGTTCCAACAATTGTTGGGCCATGTAAATATTCACAATTATTAACATTAATTGAAGAACTTGGTAGAAATATCAGATTAACTTATGCTGGCAGCAAAACATCAGCTGAGAGATTAAAAGTTGGAATTATGCAAGCTCGAATGCTTGTGAGAGATTGTCTTCTAGAAACTGAAATAAATTCACAATAAAATTAATTACAGGGAAAAAATGAATTAAATTTAGGAAATAAAATTTGATTATTTAGAGGTTATTAATATATTTCTTAGTTTTAAACATTTTTTTTTTAATTGATAGTTGAGATTTTATATATTGTAAATAGTAAAGTATTATAATTATTCTTGTATTTATAAAAAAATCCAAAGTACTCACTTTATTATATATGAATATCAATCATACAAATATCTCATTTATTTATTGTTGAAAAAATATGTTGAGAATTAAGTGAAAAATGAAAAAATTCCAAAACTGAAAAAAAAACCATATAGTTATGTAATAATATAAAATACATTTACAGTTGCCATTAGTGAAAATAAATAAATTAAGTGTATTATTATATAAATATATCATGAATATTATTCCACCAGATTGTTTATAAATATTCAAACACCAATAACCGTTACATAATTATTATTTCCATTTTTAAAACATTCTACAAAAATTTTAGGTTAGGAACGGTTGTGGCAATTTGATAAATTTTAAAAATTAACAAAAAATCAAACAAAATAAATTATTGTCACAATTTAATACTAAATTAATCCAATATTTTTTATCTCCAATACACATATTTAATTCAAGATGTCCTTGAAAATCTCCATCTTGATAATTCCTCAAGTATTATCTTTTCCTACATATCATACCGGTATAACCTATAATCTACAAGTTGCCTCCATATTGTCAACTACCACATCAATAAATACATCCATACATTGATACATCTATGAATCTATCCACGTATATACACTAAATACAAACATAAAAAGAGAGTATAGCACAAAAAGGGGAAAGATGGACAATGAAAAATTCCGCGTTCCAAGAGAGGCTCCGCAACGTTCATATGTATATCTATATATATCATTACATATCGTATATGTATGTATGTATATATATGTATACATATCAACGAACATACACACAGAAGCACACACCTGTCTGCCTTGAATTTGCTTCCTTAACCCCGCTTCTTCTAACCTATAAAAAGACAGAAACTATCTCCCTCTCTCTCAACGTCGTCGGGGGTGGCAAAAGGAGGAAGGGGTTATGGTCAATAAACGCGACCACGTCACACGCAGCCTATCGGCCCCGACCCCGCGCTTGGCCCCTTAAAGTCGTTGGCTACAGACCGAAAATCTTACATGTCCATCGAGATATTATTCTTGTGCATTTAATACATGTGTGATTTACACCAAAGCATTTTGAGGTTATACATTGTCATAATTTATATCATTCAATATCATCATTGATAATGAATAAACAATTATACTGTTATATTATAAATAATGTTAACTAATAATATTCAACAATTTTACAGTGAATTTCGGTGAAATGACCAAATAACGTCCGCCATTGTTGTGATTGGTGAACACGTAAAAGGGTACTATATACATATTTACATATACACACATATATACATACATATATATTATATTCATACATAGAAATATATATTACTAGATGGATATGCGTGTGTGTAAACTACGAATGTAGATGATTACAAACGAAGACGTCGTTTCCTTCTTACCTTTAATTCACGCATGCGCGAATCTGCCACGACAACTTCACTCTTGTGTTTTCTTCGTTTAAAAATTTTCAAAAGGAAAAAACAATTTTACTCGCCGGTTATTTGCATATTATATTGGTAAACGTTTTATTTATTTATTGAATATACTAGTTAAATTAATTAACAATTGATTTAAATTTAATATTAATAATTTATATTATTATTTATTGTATCAGTGAGTGAATTTGTGGCTGTGTAATTCCGGTCGATTGTGAAGATTTCGTGGAAGGAAGATTTTTTTTTTCCATACCAATCACTTTCTACTGTTCTAACAATTTTTTTTTTATACACATACACACATATACTGTACACCTGTCTCGTTTGTGTGCATATATATGTGAGGGTATTGTAAAACACACGCAATAAAACAATTGATCATATTTTTTTTATGAATATAAAAAAAAAAAAAAAAATTATTTTAATGAGGTGATTGTTGTAATTGAATTTTTCAATTTATTATTTACTTGTATGTATATGTGTGTTTATTTTATTTTTATATTAAAGATAATTTTATGAGATAACCTTGTTTTATTGCAGTGACATTGAAATTCATGACGAGGACATTGAAAAACTATTGAGAATGAAAATAAACATTAACAATTATGTGAATTGTTGATGAGGATTAAATTGATAATGACAATAAATAACTGATGAAAAATGGATGGAGAATTTTTGAATGATTTAATTTTGACGATTAAAAATGTTGAATTTATTGAATTAAATTTGTTGATAAATTATTACCAATACATGAGGTAAGATTTATTCACTGGTTTGATAATAATTGATATTAAATACAGTAATAATTTAAATGTCAGAGACAGCTGAAGAACGTGCAATTAGATTGTACACAGCAGCAGAAAGAATGAAGAATGTACGTGCTAAAGAGTCTGAGGAACAGGCAGCCATGAGACGTATGCAAGAAGCTCAAAGAATGGCGAGGCATCGTGCTAAAAAAAAACGTTGTCTTGATGAAAATTTAGCACGTGAAATATCAAAAATTGCTGAATTATCAAAAATGCCTGATGCAGCAACAATTGCACAAATGTCAGAAATGAATATGAATAAAATATCAGCTGAATTAAAGCAAATGATGGAACGTGGTAAGGTACCAGAGCATATTGTTCAAATGGCTCAATTGGCTGAATTTAGTAAAATGTCTGAATTAAATAAAATGTCACAGGACATGGCCAAACGTTATGAAATGGAAAAAATGGCTGAATATGCTAAAACAACTGAATTTATAAAAATGCAAGAAATAGCTAAAATGTCAGAGCTCGCTAAAATGAATGAAATGGTTAAATTATCAGAAATGGCTAAATATAATAATGATCTTAATAAAATGAATGAAATAGCTAAGATGAATGAAATGATGAAAATGTCACAAATGGCTAAAATAAATGAAGTTCAGCGTATGAATGAAATAGCTAAACTTAATGAAATGGTTAAAATGTCAGAGATGGCAAAATATAATAGTGACATTAATAAATTAAGTGAAATTGCCCAAATAAATGAAATGGCTAAAGAAATAGCTAAAATGAATGAAAAAACTAAAATGAATGAAATGATTAAAATGGCTAATATGCAAAATGATATAACAAAAATGCCAGAATATTCAAAAATGGCAGAAATGGCAAAATTAACAGAATTAGCCAAATTAAATGAAATAACAATAACAAAATTAAATGATCCACCACCGCCACCGCCTCCACCACCTCCAAAAATACAAGAAATACCAAGGATTCCTGAGCCAGTTATAAATGTACCAAATCCAAGAAATTTACAGAATATTCAAACAGTTCAAGTGGCCCAAGCAAGTCCATCGAGCACAATTAATTTTCCATCTGTTCCTGGACAGGGAAAATACGCTCAGCTTCTTGTTATTATTGAAGAACTTGGTCGTGATATTCGTTTATCGTACGCTGGCAGTCGTAGTGCTGCTGAACGATTGAAAATGGGTATACAACATGCGCGTATACTTGTCAGAGAATGTTTAATGGAGACAGAGCATAATGCACGACAATGATCGGTTGAGGATCATGATAAATGACTCTTTAACTGATTCTTTTATAGATTTATAGTCCATTATTTTCACAATCATATAATCTTTTCGGCAAAGAGTCTCTCATTGATTGCGTATTTGGGAATTTTTTTTGTTTGATAATTACCATGAAATGGTATAATTAAAATTAATTCTCAATTCATTTTTTTTTTTTTTCATTTTTTGTTTTTGTAAGAAAATATTTAGGAATATTAGTTTTTTTTATGCGTCTGTGAGACTTTTTGGCATGAAAATGCTGCAGTTTATTGTTGTAATTTGTAATCATGGTGGTATTTTTTAATGAGAGCATCTTTATAGCTTTCGGCTGACAGAGAAAAGGGTGAATAATAAGATAGAGAGGAAGCAAACAAACAAAAAAATGAAAAGTAGAGAAAATTGAAGAAAAAATTAAATTACGTTTTTGATAATTATATATATATATTTTTTTTGTTTTTCTTTTTTTTTTATTCATTATCTCTGATGTAATGAGCTTGAATATATACGATGAAATGAAAAGTATATTATTTGTAAATTGTGATTGTTGAACAGAAAGACATTTTTTGATGATAGAACGTTTGAAAAATGTTAATTTAAATTTGATTTATTTTTATATGCTCGAAAAAAAAAAACATAATGAATCTCGAAGATAAAATATTATTTCTACTTATATTATTACAGTAATTATATTAATAATCAATATATTATTATTATTAATTTTATTATCGTGGGATTCTATTGTTAAATTTCCTTTTTTTTTTAAATACTATTATGAATATATTGCATTAATTTTTTTTTATCCAATTAATGTTTCTGGATAATGAAATAAAATTTCATTTCTTTATTTGTACTATATTATATTCGAAATTTTGGGGATGACGATGTTGAAGGATAATTATTAAGCATTCATTCAATTTATCGAACGAAAATATTGCTAATATATGAGCTTTCGTATCTCATATAAAAAATATTGCTGAATAAAAAAAAAATACCAATTTTCTATTTTCAGTAGTTTTTATTTTATTAATTCTCACATTAATATAATTAAACTATAAATATTTATTTATTTAACGTCATTAATCATAATTTTATACATAAATATTCATAAAATATTTAATATAGATATTAAATGAACTAGTTTTTATTTATTCATTAGCTATTTATCAATCAATAATTAATTAACAAAGTGAGGTTAAGAAAGTCATGAATTATTTCAATGTCATACAAAAAAAAAAAAGAACCCACGATGCATACATATAGATGTAGATTGCATGTAAAAAAATTAATTAACGATTCATCAACGTTTTATTTTCAATTCTCCACACGCTACCTTAACCTATATTTATTTCCAACGTTTTGCTGTGCTGCATATCATCCACATATTCTGTGATATATTCCATTTATACATGAAAATTCTCATCAAATATAAATATATTTAAACGGTAAGTCATTACAAAGCTTTTTTATTATTTAAACAAATAAGATTCATTAAAAAAATCAATTAAATCAAACGAAAAAAATTATTTTGTATCGCCATTTGAGGTTATGTTCAATGTATATGTAAACAATAATTAAAATTTTGTAAATGTATAAATAATTTTAATTATTTATCAGGGCATTATTATTTGAATTATTTATAATAAAAAGAAAAATGGAAGGGGAACAAACAAAAACTGGAAATTCAATAAAAATTGTGGAACCACCAATAACAGTACCAAATCCACGAAATATTCAATCGGCGTCATCACCAGCATCAACACCAACTGCAGCAGTGTCTGCTCAAGTTGTTGTAACTTCTGCTCCTGCTCAATCAAAGTATGTACAATTATTGAATGTAATTGAGGAACTTGGCAGAGACATTCGACCAACATATGCTGGAAGTAGAAGCTCAGCAGAGCGAATTAAACGTGGAATTGTTCATGCACGAATTCTAGTCAGAGAATGTCTAGTAGAGACTGAACGAAGTGCTCGTCAATAATTTTTATCCTTTATTTATTTCATTAATTTAATTATTTATACTCAATTGACGTTAATTATTGTCAAAATTAAATTATAAATTAATTATTGTCATGATACGAGGTGCCAAAGCTCAAAAACAAAATAATTAATGAACTAATGGTATCAATTTTATTATTTTAATTATTATATTTCCAATGATATTCATATATAATGGTCTGATTATATTCTAGTGATTGAATTTGTTTAAACTTAATAATTACAAATATTATGATCTAATTGAAAGATGGAAAATAATATTAAGCATTTTACCAATTTATATTTTTCCAAGTGCTCTCATGTAACAAATATCGCGATATTTGATAAATAATTTAGTAACTTATTCTGTGAGTCAACAAAAGACTATAGAAATGCCTTTAATATCCTGTTATATCACATTGAATAGTACAAAATAATGTTATTGAACCATGAACAAAAAAAGAAACTATCATCCAATTTAATTTTATCAATAGATTTTATTAAAAAATGAAAAAAAAAATATAATGGACGACAATTGAAATAATTATATAATTATCAAGTTGTCATGAATAATACAAATGGTTTTTTATATCAATAATTATTATTACTGTATTAATAATAATGATATTAACAATAATTAACAATATGTATACTTAAATAATTGTAAGGATTCAAGACGTATCAAACTCAGGATGAATTTTGATTAACAAATAAATTAAGCGGCCATCTAATCAGTATTTAAATAATAATTGTGAATGAATTTTCGCTCAGTGTTTTAATTATATATTAAAATTAAATAATATTAAGTATAAATCAAGACCAAATGATATTTATAAAAGAATGAAATATGACCGAATATAAATGGACATTATTTAGTGATGTTTTCATATGTGACCAAATAATTTTACCAATTTATATAATCCAAATGCCTGTTCCAATGTGCCGATAAAATAATAATGTAATTCACATAATTAATATAATAGTAATAAAAAGAAAGAATAATATTAATTCTTTTGTAAATGAATTAACGTGTAATAATTAATTCATTTATATAACCTATAAATTCTTTTTCGTTTTTAATTGTTTTTTGCTTTAAAATGTCTGTGTGAAATAAAATTAATTTGTTTATTTATGTTTCAGATAATGTTTACAACACTTGAGACGTTTGATACAAAATTTTCGGCAGATTCTGTAGAATGGTGTCCAATTGATGGATTTAATGATTTATTTGTCTGTGGAACTTATGAATTAACGAAAGAAAAGGAAGAATTATTGCAGCAACAAAAAAGATTGGGAAAAATTTTTTTATTTCGTATTATTTCACCTGGAAAATTACAATTGCTACAGGAAATTAATGTACCTGCTGTTTTGGACATGAAATGGGCGCATGTTAAATGTCAGAAGATGATTTTTCTTGGTGTTGTAAATTCTATTGGTTATTTACAAATTTATCAACTACTGACTAATGAAAATGAGAATAAAATTGAATTAATTATGGAAAAAAAGTTGCGTAAAGCTGAGGAAGAAATTTTGGCATTGTCTTTGGATTGGAGCACTGGCAAATTTCCAAATTGTGATAAAGATGGCGACGTGGAGGAAGCAAAAATTATTGTTAGTGATTCTAAAGGATGGATTACACTTTTTAACCTCAAAAGTACGGATTTAAATATTGTTGAAAGCAAAAGAGTCCACGATTTTGAAGCATGGATTGCAGCATTTAATTATTGGGATCCAAATACAATTTATTCTGGTAATAATTTTTATTCTTATTTCATTTGATTGATAAATATTAAAATTTATAGCTTAAATAACTAAATCGATATTTATTCTTTTAAAATATCAGGTGGGGATGATTGTAAATTCAAAATATTTGATGCAAGAATGGGTTTGCAGTCAGCAGGATGCTGCAAACATCATGGTGCAGGTGTCACGAGTTTGCATTCAAATGCATTCGAGGAATTTTCATTGGCATCTGGAAGGTATAAATATTTTTCCAATATCAATCTGAAATACATTATTTATATCGTATATCAAACCGACTGCAATGATTAATAAAAAATATATATTGCAGTTATGATGAAATATTACGATTGTGGGATACGAGGAATTTTCGTTGTCCAATTTCAGAAACAAATTTAGGCGGTGGCATTTGGCGTTTGAAATGGGATCCATTTTATGGTAAATATTTATTTGCTGCTTGTATGTACGGTGGATTTCGACTGGTTGATTGTAAGAAAAAAGAATGTCCTGAGGTAATTGGAGAGTACAATGAACATGAGAGTATTGCTTATGGTTGTGATTGGTCTTTTCTTTCTAGTGAAAAAATTTCTAACGATAAATTATCCCCGGCAACGTGCCAAAAAATTCATCTTTCTGCCACTTGTTCTTTTTATGATCACACACTCAAGTTGTCATCCATAAATTTCAAAGACTAATTTTGATAAACAATTCAGTTTTTATAAACAATTTATATTCGTGTACTTGTTATAATAAATTTCGTTTTAAATATAATTTTTTATTCTCAGTGTAGAAAAATTTATTCATAATTATATATAATATTTAAACATCATAACCTCCAAATTGTCATTTACTCATTCAACTATTGTCATTAATTAATTAAGAAATATCTATAGATAAATAACAACAATAAAATCCCAAACAAATTATTTATTAAAATAGCAAAAAAAAAACATCTAAAATAAATATACAAATTCAATATTTCATCAAATAAATTTGAGGTTATGTATTGTAATTTTCACTTTTAATCATTTTACTTTGATTTATTATCTGCAATTATTTCTTATTAAAAAACAAAACAGATAAATAAATCAAATCAATTAAAAAATACAATCAATCATTAACATTAATCATCAATTCATTAGCGGGAAATATTTCAAATAAATAGTCACAAATAATTCCACAAGATGGCAACCAAGTATCAAAAACCAACCAATCACATCACAGCTCTGCAAAAGAGACCCACACATCCACATTCTGCTTAATAATTTTACATTGAGTTCAATAAAAATCAGTCGTTGTCGAGGGGCTGTTTTGGCGTGGTCTTGTCTAAAAAATTTGTGTGTGTTTCCGTATAAATTCAGTTATCTCAGTGAATAAAACAAAATAAAATCCACCAGTGTGTCTGTGCACAATTATTAATCAGAGAGCATTTAAGGGTAAGTAAATTAACCAACAAAATAAATTATCAATAATAACAACAAATTCCCCACAACCAAAAAAAAAAAAACAAATTAACCCCACTAAAAAACAAACGACATTTTTTTTCCCTCACTGAAAAAAAAATTATTAATTATATTAAATATATAAAATTAATAGCATTATTTATCGCATATCAATATAAACAATATACTTTATTTATTACATATATGTATATTTATTTAAAAATTATTTTGACCTAGAAAATAATTTGGCGGGGGGAAAAAAAAATATTTTCTGGAAGTTCCTCAACTTTTTTTTTACACCTGCCAAGTTTATTATTATTTTTTACACCGGTTCATTTTTTTAAAAAATTTTATAGTCGATTGTTGTATATATATATATATTATGTATATATATACAGCAGAGGCCAAGGTTATATAGTCAGGATCATGATAATCCCAAATGTATTCCATGCTTGTTATTACATAGTCCATATACAATTTGTATATATGTATTTATTTATGTATATATATGTAATTTTGAATATTTAATGATGAAGATAAATGTCTAATACATATATCTATCATTTACATAGAGTGAATTTTACTCTTAAAATAGATAGAAAAAAAAATACAAAGGATTTTTAATCACATCAAGTTGAATTTTTTTTTTAATTTTTATTAATTTTTTTTTTAAGTGAAATTTTTTAATCGACTTTTGAAACGTTAAATGTTAATTTTATTTATATTAGTTTGTTTAATTATAATGTATTTTTGTAAGTTGGGATTTTTCATTTTCGTTCTGGGGAATTTTATGAAGAAATTTGGGGGAAATAATTTGAGATTTATTTAGAGGAAAAATTGAATGAATTTTTTATTTTTTATTTTTTATTAGAAGAATTTTATTAGAAGAATTTTATTTTGTGCTTTTGAGCTTGGTTATTTGGAATATTTATATAAGTATGTATAAGGATGTGTGAGTTATTTTGAATATTTGTTGAATGTTTTTTTGTTTTTCTTTTTGTTTTGTCAAATAGTTCTCATAAATACGAGTGGAATATATTTATTAATTCACGAGTTTAATTGAGTTTTGTCTCATGTACATGTAAATATATATATCCTCTTTTACATTCCGCTTGTTTGAAGCTCGTTATATAGTTTATAAACCATTAATGGGGGATTGAAATTGAAGGGCGTGACAAAGACACTTTTTATTATTTTTTTAATTTTTTTCTCGCACTTTTTATTTCATCATTATTTTATATTCTCACGTGGATATATAAATATATATATTTATTTATTTATTTATTAAATCGTGTAGTTATATTTAATTTCATTTGGTCTGAGTGTAATAATAATAATAAAAAAAAAAAAATTGTAGCACAAACCAATGAGCTAAATCTTTTTTAGTCATCAGGTCAATCGATCTTTTGTCGAGTGCTCGTGCCAGTTTTTATCAAGTTTAAATCTGAATGTGATATGCACTTTGTGAATATTATTTTTTCCACTTCAAATAAACTCTTCATAATCACACAAACATATATACATTAATTAATATATAAATAAATAAATAAATAAATAAATAATGGGGAATATAATAATTATTTTTCTTTAAATAAATATTTTTTTTTCTTTATAAAATAATTATGATTTTTAATATTAATATAAAAAATTATTGCGGGATTATAAATAATAATTTTAATGAGGTTACAGGGTCATAATGTTAATGACTTGATGCTGCAATTAAGCGTTATTTTCAATGTACCTATACCACTCGAATAATTATTGAAGTATATTCACTTTTCAAGTGTCTAATTTTTCTTTGTAAATTTTATCTCTTGATTGTGTCGTTGTTTTAATGAATTAATTCATGATAAAAATTTATATATATAGTGTATAGTGATATATATAGGTTTAATAAAGTTACAAAGTCATGGCGAATGTTTTTTTTTTGGAAATATAATTTGTATTTTAAATTTAAAATTTATTTTTTGTTATTTTTTAGATTTTTTTTATTTTTATTTTATTTTATATTACGTCATTGAATTAAGGGCGTTATGTGTGTGTGTGTTTTTTTGTGTGTATTTAGGGTTGGGCATCGTATAACACAGTAAAATACATGTATTATTATGTAACTAGGTCGGTCATTGGATTATTTATTGACCTCAAAATTGTTGTCAATTTAATCCTCGTTAATTTTCTAATTTTGTTTGTATTTTTATTTTCCTATTTTTCATTGTGAAATATCAAACTCGCAATATTTATAATCAATAAAATTTGTATTAATTAATTAATATATCAATTTAATTTTAATTTTAATTTTTACATATTTTCTTGCTTTAATATCTAAATTTTATTTTAAATATTTAATCAATTTATTTTTTCATTTGTTTATCAGTTTTAATGTTTTATTGTTTAATAGTATTGATAGTTCAAGTGTCAGCGATCTCATTATCTTTTTCAATGATAATTTCACTTGCACTATTTGTATGCAAATTTATATTTATTAATTATTATCACAAGTGATTGAAAATTTTTTACACAAATTTTTATTTCAATTATTATCAATATTTTTATTGTTATTATTGATATTATTATTATTATTATTATTCGTAATATATCTTTATAAATATGCAAAAATGTAGATATTAATATAAGAGAGTAAATAAAATTGTTATAATTAATTTAAATAAAATTAATTTAAATAAATAAAATTAAGTTAGATAAAAAAATGTTTTTTTTTTTTAATCAATTTTTAATATTTATTTTTCGAATTAATTTTTATATTACATAAATATACATCACAAATCTTCGCCTCAGTTTGTTTATTAATTAATATATTTTTAATAAACATAAAAGCGTTGATTGAAAATTAAATGAAAAAAAATTTTATTTTATTTGTATTAAAAAAACTTTAATTTTTTTCCATATTAAAAATTAAATCCTAATAAATAAAATTATCTATATAGTTCTATATATTATACAAGATTAATTACATTCCATAATTATTGAATAATAAAATAATAAATTCCAATTTATTAAACTTCATAAATAATTACCAAAGCAAAACTTTTATTTATAAAATATTGATAAAAAAAATTTTTTTTTTTTTTTTGCATCATCTGGAATTTATTTATAAAAAAAATAATTCAGGATCCTCTAGATCATTATGCACATTTCTTTGTAAATATATTTCACATGTGGCACATACACACACATAGAAATACTCACGCAAATAATTATATATATATAAATATATCTATGGATTTATTTTTTTTTTCTTTCTCTCATGTATTATACATTCCACCAGTGCGTCCCATCGCGGGTTATACTTTGTTATTTTGTAGCTACGGCAACGCGTGTGGTGTCTCAACAACATCGACATGTGCATGATGTAGACAGTAAAATAATAATAATAATAATAATAATATACATACGCATATACAAAAAGTATGTTCTTTCTTCAGAAGATGTGAAAATGAAATAAAGAGAATTCAGGTCACGTTGTTTTGATCTAAAGAAAAAAAAAATATATTCATATATAATGACGTCCCAAAATTCACGCAAGATTTCAAATGTTGTCAATTTAATGTGTATTATTTCTATTGTGTTAATTTTGAGATAGTATTTTTTAAAAGAAAAAAAAAATAATTGAAAGTAAATTGAATTTGTAAAATTTTTGATGCGTTTGAATAATAAAAATCACATACAAATGCTCATAAAATCCGGTAAAATCATCACAATTATTATCAATGGGACATGATTTTGTGCGCCAGAATCTGCTCTACAATTTCATATTTATATATCTATAGCTGAAATGTACTCAAAAGCCGTGAAATATATATATAAACCCGTTTGAATGTGTGAATTATTTACTATTCTCATTTTTGTTGGCTTGTATTTTTTTGTGTTTAGGAAAATGCTCATAAATTCCAGTACAATATTAACAATTATTATCAATGGGACATCATTTTGTGCGCTAGAATCTGCTCTACAATTTCATGTGTATATAGCTATAGCTGAGATACACTCAAAAGCCAGGAAATATATAAATGTGTAATTCGAACTTGTGAATTATTTACTATTATCTGTATTTATTGTGAAGCAAAATAATTACACTTTCTACAGTAGTAAAAATACATGTATCTATACTACTACGTTCACAGTGCATATGTAATGTATATACCTATGTAAATATATAGAATAGAATATTTGGTTGGTACAGCGACAGGTGCAGCACACAATTTGTATGACATGCACGCGCTTTGTACGATGATAAGGTTCGCTTTGGTGGTCCAGAATCCAGTCGTGAACGCGTTAAATTTTTATGAGCTTTAGCAGAGTATCTCGAGGTCGTCGACTAGAAAATAGATGAAAAAAAAATTATGTTCCATCGACTTCATAGCACGTAAACGTAGTAGTAGTAATATGTAAATAAATTTTTTATTTTTTCTAATTTTATTTATTTTTAATTTATTTATTTTTCTTTGGCTTTTGGAACTTTAATATAATTAAATCGATATTTATAATTGACCTTATATAGATCACAGAAAAATAAAACGCACTCCCTCAACTTTAATATTAATAAATATTTTCATAATTCAAACTGAAATTTAAACTCAAAACTTTTAAATCAATAAATAATTAACAATTATAATCTCTTTATTTTTATTCAATCTTTCATTATACATATATATCTCCAATTATATATTAATTATTCATCAGTAATTCAAAATAAATTTCACATAGAAACCACGAAAAAAAAAAAAATAAATAAATAAATAAAAAAATTTCTGCTTGAGATGAAAGAAAAAAATTTCACTGATTTAATATCACATTGACGTACTTGAATAAATAAAAATAAAAAATACACGAACGAGATGAGCTTCAAGATGTAATAAATGTGTAAACGAGATTGCAGAAATATAAAACATTTTGAGCACCAATAACTCAAAGTAGAACATATAAAAAAAAAATAAATAAAAATAAAAATCTTGAAAATATTTTTCAGTTTTTCTAAATTACGAAAAATAAATTCAACTAAATATTCTCTGTACTCTAATGAATTATATTAACAATCTTAGATAAATATACATACACAATATACATAAATAATAATAATAATAATAATAATAATAATAATAATAATAATTCATAGTGTATTAAAATGTCAGAATTGTGAAGTGAATTTCATTTCCGTTGATAATTCACTCAACTGAAGCGATGTGAAGTATGAAAATTAATTAGCAACAGGAAATAATAATACATAAAGGTGATAAAATTAATAATTCAACTTCATCTTGTACAGTTTTACTACAAAAAAAAAAATATATAAATTAATATATTAATGATGGAAAATTATTCTGTATTATTTTATCTGTTGCTGTATTTTTTGCATTAATTAACTTTTAAAAGTTCTCATGTTGTTAATTGAATTTGTTTGAACAAAAGACATTGTAGGGAAGAATAATTTTCATTCTCTTATAGTTTATAGTTATATTCTGTATATTATTAGTCATCTTTTGACTTTGAAACTGTTAAAACAAATAATTCACTTTAGTTTAAATATTTAATAAAATAATCAAATTTTGTTATTTTCTTCTCGCTGTAATATTTTTAATTTGCACTATTTGTGTAAACGAATGTGAGATATAACAACAGATATTGAGGTGTGATAATGAAAAAAATTGATATTGATCTCGAAGAAAAATTTGAGAAGGAAAAAAAAGAAAAGAAGAAAATTAATTTTTTAAACTAATTTTTTTTTTTTTAATGTTGTTTATATTTTTAGTTGCATATTGTATTTTTTTTTCTTGAATTTTTTGTGTGGTAATTAGTGCGGGTAATTAGTGCGAATAAAAAAAATAAAAATATGAGAAATATTGGAAAACTCATGAAAGCTCTTAACGAGGGAGTTGAGATTATATGAAGGAGTGATTCAACGCTTAATGCAATTCATATACCTACGTATATCCAAGTTAATTGACGGAAATTTCCTAACGAGAACATTACTTGACCCAATTTAATGATATATATTTCACAAATTTTTATTATTAGCATTTAAAATTTATCGAGCCTAAAATTTGAAGGTTTTTGAAGAATTTTTTTTTAGCGGAAAATGAAATTCAATCTTTTTATGAAAATTATATGTTATTATTTACATATTAATAAATACAAAAAAATTTTTGTTGAATAAAAAATAAAATTATTAACGTCATTTTGGTGTCTTAAAGAAGGCAGCTCGAAAAAAAAGTAGGTGGCTGGTCCTCCTGACTACTCCTTTTGTAATCATCTGAAATCAAAATTTCCAAAAGATTATTACTTAGTAGGGTTGTCATTCCGTCCCGTACCAGATTCAAAAAATTTGGATGAAAAATAAAAAAATGGCGGCCTTGTTAAAAAATTTTTTTTAAAATCGACTTTTTTTTTGCTTTAAAATTAATTTTAAAAACAAATAAAAAAAAAATAATTGATAAAAAAATCTAATTCTGGTACCGGACAGAGCCATTGATGTGTAGAACCATGTGTTAAAATTTCAGACCGATCCGTTGAATAGTTTTTTTTTAATCATCCGGGCCGACGGAAAAAAAGTAGTTTCGAGAAAAACGCGTTCAAAGTTTGGAAAGAAAATTTTCATTGAAAATTTATACTTACATTAATCATCTATTCCTGGCGCATACGTTATCAACTTATTAAACTTTGAAAATATGCAAAAAAAAAAATCAATTTTTTGAAAATAAAATATAAAATTAAAATCATATTTAAATATTATTAATTTTAATATTTTGTTAGTAATTGCACAATATTAACGAACTTTATCTTAGCATTTTATTTCAAATGTACCTAAAATTACAGAGATTATACTAACAATAATTAATTGCAATCTTATTACTAAATTGAAAATTTAACTACAATTTCACAAATGATTATGTGGTAAATATATTTCTAGAACATTTTTCTTAATTTATCACCGTCAATTTTACTTAATATTATTATATTATTTCGCTTCTATACTGTTGGAATTGTATTAGTAAGATCATAATATTACGATGATAATTATGCATATAATGCGGAAAATTTAGTGTTAAAATTAATTTTGTAATGGGGAATAAATAAATTTATGTGGCTGGCAGATGCTAACAAACCTACGATGATGAAAGAGTTATTTGGTACGTGTTGAAGAGAAATTAACTGGGTAATTAAAATGCAATTCACACCGATGAAATGTAATGGTATAATTTGGGAATTATTTATCGTGAGATTAAAATAATAATGCAGATTTAAAATTTTTTAGTAAAAGATGAAAAAATATTTTTAATATTTATAGAAATGTCAGTTTTTTTTTTAAATTTAATTATATGTTTATTATATTTTTCATTTAATTTATTTTATTATCCCTCGTGGGGGTGACAACTTGGAATAGTTGAACTTTAAAATAACAAATATAAACTTCTCTTAATTTGTGATTTTATTCAAGATTTTAAAAGTTCAACTCTCCAACGACATTTTCAAAAGTGACAAATAAATTTAATGAAACGTCAAAAATAATTATTTCTTTTTTAGCTAATGACATTTCTAATATTTCAACAATTTAATTTCTCTAGATATTAATTTTTGAAATAATTAAAATAAAATATTCCACAACAAACAATTTTTATATTCAATGAATCGAAAAATTAAAAAGAAAAAAAAATCTCTCAATCGAGTGGAATATAATTATCAAAAAAATTATATAAACACATAAAAAATATATCCAGTGAGAGAACCTTCTTCTAAGAATCATACGTTCTCTCATCCTAAAATCAAACCCAACATCAAAACATTTCAACATCAAAGAAAAAAGTCTGAACAAAAAAAAAAAAATAATTTCGCATCATTGATTATTTTTTTTTTCTCACAATAAAAATTTATATACATATGGGGCATTCCATGCCAACTCATCCTACCAATGAACTTTGCATCTCCGATTTCGCTGAAACTTGGG
>JAQQBS010000004.1:2436295-2470616 GCA_030347275.1 Microctonus aethiopoides
ACTCCAAGAAGCATCTGAAGCTTATCTCGTCGGATTATTCGAAGACACAAATTTGTGCGCCATCCACGCAAAACGTGTAACAATTATGCCGAAAGATATTCAGCTCGCTCGACGAATTCGTGGTGAACGCGCTTAAGGTGTAGTAGCAGTAGTAGTAGTAATACTAAAAAAAAAAAAACGAAAATTAAACCTCACTTTTCAACATTTTTCATTTCACCATCGACAAATTATCTCCGTGTTAAATTTAAAAAAGGAAAAAAAACAGCAAAGCAAATTCAAACGTTCGAAGGGTTCAACATTTTTTATTTTCTCTTGTTTGTTTTTTCTCTTTTCTTTCCGTTGAATTTAATTTTAATAAAGTTTCAATCAGTCGTGTCACTGCCAAGCACATTTGAAAATTGACGAGTAAAATGAAAAAAGGATGAGATAAACAAAAAATAATAATATGAACAATTATATCAATTAACGCTATTGAATTGCGTTATTTCTTTAATAATGGGTGAATTCATATTATTTGATTTTGTTGATTTTTTCTCCTTATTTCTTTTTATCTCATGTCAATAAAATAAAAAAAAGGGGGATGAAAAGTAAATTCTGTGTATGCGTGTGGAAAAGAAAGAGAATATTGTTGTGAATTAACCGACATGCGGGAAACAATTTAAGTAATAAAAAAAAAATTAATCACACAATAAAAATAAAGAATATTGTGCATGTGCCAGACAGTCATGACGCTGCTTTAAAAAATCCTAATGCAAGAGTATTTTTTTCATTTATAAAATCTTCGTTCATAAAATAATTCAATTCTTTATAATTCTTTACAATTGTCTGAAATTCAGGGTCATTTTAATATATAAATTTTTCTAATTTTTTTTAATGGAAAATAATTTAATACTCTTGTATGATTAAAAGTCATCTCTGTGTTGGCATTCGAGAATCATTTTGGTAAAATATATTTAAAAATAAACAAAAAAATAAAGAAAAGTCAACTGAAAAAAGATTCTCATGTACAAATAGAGGAAATACTTACTTAATATTATGTAATTTTTGTAGGGAAAAATAGAATTTAGGATTATTAATATGTATAACATAACATAACCTAACTAATTATCATCAATATTACAGAATTTTGTTATTCCATTATATTAAAAAAAAAAAAAAGCGCCAATTTGGTATTGTTTTTATTATAATCAACTCGTGACACTTTTAAACGCAAAGAAAAATATTCAACATCAAAATCTTACATTCTATAATTAAAAAAAAACTAATTTTGTTTCTAAAGATTTTTTGTTATAAAAAAATCTCATCAGACATTTCCAAAAATTAAAAAAAGAAAAAATTCATATGCGTTTAAATTTGTATTCCGAGATGACACATTTTTAATCTGTCAATTCGTTCATTGCAATAAAAATTAACTAAATAGAATAATTAGCAATAATCATTTGATAAACATCAAGAAAATTAATATAATAAAAAAAAAAAAAGATACTTTTTTTTCCTCGATAAAATCGATCTTAATTATTTAACATAATCATCAACATTACATTAATCCAAGTAATCATTAATTAAACATATAATAAAAAATACAACAATTAAATGTAGACCAAACTTTCGATATATACTTATAAACTGTACATTAAACGAACAACCAAAAAAAAAAAATCGTTTTATTATTCATTTCATCATTTATTTCTCCAATAAAAAAAAAAAGTACTTAAAATTACATCGTGTACATTACAATAAAATTATTTATAATTAATTCACATACGTCATTAATATAATATTCGCGTCAATCTCTGACTCAATCATAAAAATCCTAACCTAAATTCGTCTAAAATTAAATACTTCGCATTTATTAACAAAAAAAAACAATTATTATATAAATAAATGATTCATCATTTCCGAGAAAAACAAATAATCAATAAACAAAATAACCCAACATATATTTCCGCCATTTTAATTCTCATTACACCAAGTTTATGATTTATAATAATAATAATAATAAACATAATCTTATAGCAACAATAATGTTGATAATAATAATCATAAATAAATAAATAGTAATTGTAATAATGTAAATAAGTGATGAGCATTATACTTTCATAGTTACATTACATATAAATACAAAAAAATTGTAAAATATCACATGAAATAATCCATAATATTTCCTAACCTAAAAATAGAAATCAGAACAATAAAAGCCGAGCTTAAAAGCGAATGATAAAAGAAATAAAAAAAAGGACAAAGGGCGCGGTCCTGTGCATTCAATGAATAGAAAAAAAAAAAAAGCAAGAATACAAAAAAGTAGTGGGGAACAAAGTCCACAAAGCTCGTGCTTTAATGACTTTGCATTAGGTTCATGTTCCTGATGAAGGTGAACAAGAGGGGCGAAACGGAGATTGGATTGGTCATTGGAGAATAAGTGAGTGACCAGACGAGAGGGGCATGGGGAATTATATACATCGGCATAAATTAATAATGCCTGTAAAAACCGCTCTCTGTGCTGCTCTACATGGTACATAACATGGTATAAAACTATCATTGTCTTTGTCATTCTCTTATATTTTATCTCTGTTTCATACTCGGATGAGATAGCCCAGGCTTAAAACTGAAAGAACGACGTGAACTTAGCGCGTCTCAGGACTCAACCAATAGTATGACACGTTTCACGGGTAGTTGACGATTGGTGGGTGATGATTGGTCGAAATACCGACCGCGGGTTTTACGTACACCTCGCGATTCAATTCCTAGGGGGTAGGGACAAGGGAGGCCGTTGGTTGTACGAGAGAGAATCAACCTCGGGAAGAGCGTCGTCCACTGCCAGTGAAGTACAAGGAAACCAGTAGTACTACTACTAGCTCTCGCAATAAATAATATTTTTGTGATAATAATTTCGTATAAAAGGTGAGTTATTATTGATATAATATTGTTGATTGTATTTGTTTGTTAATAATGATTGAGGTTATGATAATTTTGATAGTGCGTAGTAATGATAACGATGGAAAATTCGGAAAAATTTCATTTTGCTATTTTCTCTCTCTCTCATGTTCATGGTACACAATGGCTTTGCCACCATCTTGTAATTGACGTTTGGAGGGAAGCCGTTTTTGTTACTGTTACACTTTACACTTTTCCGTATGTGTATAGGTTTTTATTTTGATTGTTAGTCCTGTGAAATATAAATGATAAAAATAATGTATCATTGTGTGGTAATATATTATTGATTGTATGGTTGATTTGAGGTTAATGTGCAAATGGTAATGTGCAAATTTATTCATAGAATCATCAATTTGGCCGAGCTGGAGAGATCTTGGGAGATGGAGGAGTGCGCATTGTTTTTTTTTTTTACTTTTTCACACACACACACAGCGACAAGATAGGACTATTGACGAGAATTCGTTCATTGCGCAACTCGGATTTGTTCGGCCATTGCGCCCCACCTTTCTCTTATGTTTAGTTTTCTGTGTTCTCTTTTTCTTTCTTTTTAATCCCCACTTGGAGACAATATATGCGCGTAGAAGATACATTTTCTCATTACTGCGCAACTTTATCATTTTATCCCCTACTTATTTTATATTTCATTCATTTATACCTGTATTTTGTATTATTTCAGTCACAGTTTTATTTTAATTAACGCGGAAATTAAGGTGCAATGATTTAATGTTATATTTTGATGATGAAATATTATAATTAATTTACGACACTATTTTATACGAATAATAGTTTTTTTTTTCTTCTTTTATCTTTACAATTTCATTTCGGTTTAGATGATTTACAATTGTAATTTTTATTGCATATAATAACGGTTTTTATTTTTTTTTTTTTTTAGGTTAAGTGAGGAAAGATGGCACGTACAAAGCAGACTGCTCGTAAATCTACTGGAGGAAAAGCTCCTCGTAAACAGTTGGCCACAAAAGCAGCTCGTAAGAGTGCACCATCAACTGGTGGTGTAAAAAAACCCCATCGTTATAGGTAAATATTATTATTTCACCTGACAAATATTATTTAATTAAATATTTATAAATCTTATGTCGATTTAAATTGTTGTTAATTTATTGATCAATTGTACTTATATTTTTCTTTTGTATTTTATTTTTATTAGGCCAGGTACTGTTGCTCTTCGTGAAATCAGAAGATATCAAAAATCTACTGAATTATTGATTCGTAAATTGCCATTCCAACGTTTGGTTCGTGAAATCGCTCAAGATTTCAAAACTGATTTGCGTTTTCAAAGCGCCGCAATTGGAGCACTCCAAGAAGCATCTGAAGCTTATCTCGTCGGATTATTCGAAGACACAAATTTGTGCGCCATCCACGCAAAACGTGTGACAATTATGCCGAAAGATATCCAGCTCGCTCGACGAATTCGCGGTGAACGCGCTTAAATTTCCTTCATTATATATTATATCTATCTTATCGTCATAAAACAACACACACACACACACACACGCGTTTATTAAATATCATTAATATTATACTGTTAGTTAATAGAGTTATTCATAAAAGAAGATAAAAAATAATGAATGAATGAATTATTATTTCATTCCAATTCATTTATATAATTAACATCTTTCTCTTAATATTTTTTTTTTTTCTTTATTTAGCGCTCGAATTCACATATTTACATATATATAATATTGTCATTTGTCATCATTTATACACAATTTCGAGCACAACTAAAAATTTGTTTTAAGATTTGTATAAGAAAAAAGAAAAATTCGATGTTCACGTGCAACTAATTAGAAAAGAAAAAATTCGTTCGCGTTTATAATTGAACAAAAAAGATGATTAAAATTATATTTAGTTATGAAGTGAAGAAAAAGAAAATTTGAGAGAATAATTTTGTCATAAAGAAAAGATAAGAGTCATCAGGGATATAACAATTGATCAGCAATTGATATATATATAGTGCTGCTGCTTAAATGAATAATAATAAACTCTCGTGTTCAATTTTCACTTTTGTTTATTAATATTAATACTGGCAAAAAAAGAAAACTATCATTTAATTATGAAATATATTTCATCGTCATTATCTTCATCAGTATAACCTATAAATATTATATATATAAATATGCATACAATAATTGTGTGTATGATAATTACAATTATAAGAATAAATTTTCTATAGTAAAGTGAGGTTATAAAAATAGCCAATGATTGGGAATTAGTTTCTAAAAGTCGATTTAATTTTCATTTTAATTTGTTTTTTTTTTTTTTTTTTTTGGTGATAATAAATACGTTCATTATTTATAAGTCGATTTGAGGTTATATTCTTGAGTATTTCATTGTAATAATATTGTCCAATAATGTTTTCATAAATAAAAAAAAAGTAATTAAATTCTAATACTTGTATTTATTCATTTGTTGGTTGATTTTATTTATCAACTTGTTTAATAATTTTTTAAAGGGCAAGGAGCAATTAATTTACAACAATATTAATTAATTATAATCATCTTTTGTTTATTATAAGCCAATATTAACCATTAATACAATTTATAAACTGAAAGATTTATTCTATTTTCTTTTCTTTCATTTATTTTATTACACTGTTGAAAAATTTTGTAGGTTATGTATCATTTGCTTTTGCATTAAAGATGAAATTTCTATTTAATTTCATTCTTATTTTATAAACAATTGTAAGAATACACTTCAATGGTAATAATAAGAATAATTTTTAGTTTATTTAATACCATTGTTTAACTAAATCAATTATATGATTCATTGATTATTTTCATGCTTATACAATAGAATAATTTAATTATGAATTCAGAATTATTTGATGATAAAAAGAAATTGTACATATGAAAAAAACTGCTTTATAAAATGAATGAGTCATATTAGGAACATATATTCAATAATATATACTGTTGAATAAGATATTTATTTATAAATTATTATTTTATATATTTTGCATGAGGTTAAGTTTGTGAATTAATTTCTATTTCTCAATTTTTCTCATCCAACAGTCCACAAAACACCCCCAAGCTTTATAAATAATATAAATAATCATCAGCATTAATATTCTAATATAAATTTATTCTAATAATAAACTTTCATAGACCGATCATTTATCAATGCACTAAATTTCACATTAACAATATATATTTATAATTATTATCCATTATTCTTTCATAATAATACTCAGAATAATTCTTTTAAAATTTTGTGATAGCTTTTAAAACATTCTCACTATTCATTTGTTTATTCCTCTCTTTTTATTCAATGACAATTTTAATTAGCATTACAAATAAATATCTACAAAAATTTCACTACAATTTTTTGTCTACTGGGAAAAAAAAAATGACGAACATCTAAATTTACTATAAACATCGCGAATGTAAATAAAATAAATACAGAAATATATATATTTACAACTATTTTGGATTCATTTTTAAATTACTGTCACAAGATTTTTTATATTTTAATTAATTTTCTTGCGCACGATTAAATTGGAATAAAAGGCAATTAAAAATATCCTGCTATTGGAGGTTATGTTTAATACGTAGACTTGTTTTTATCATCCTGCCGATACCAGTTATCAATTACTTGATAGTCATATGTGATTGTTGTTGCCTAAAGCGAGACCACGCACCTGACGTCTTATTGTTGTTGTCCTAATTAAACAAATTTAAAAATCGATTGTGTTCTTTTTGCCACGTTAATTAATTCAATTAAAATGCTGTTTATTTTTTTTTTTTTTTGGTCTAGAACACTGAGACAGTAAAGAAGACTACAAAATGCACTGAGACATTTACAAATAGGATGCTTAATACTATTATCATGCTTAACAAATTAAAATAATTTATTTTACAACAAAAAAATATAAATTATTTGTTTAAAAATAAAAATAAATTGTGAAGTATTTTTTTTTTTAATTATTCTACACATACAAATTTTCACCTGACGTACATAAAAAATCGTTAGATTGTAATTTTTACATGAAAATTATTAGTGTAATTTTTAAAATAATAACCGAAGATAAAAAAAAGTAAAAACATTCGAGTAATTTATTTAAAAGAAAAAAATTATTTATAAATATGAAAAATTATATTTTGAAGACACGAGTATTAAAAATAATTAGTGTTGTGCGAACGTTTAAACAATTTGTGATAACAATGATAATAAAAAATAGTTATTTAAAGACACAAATAAAAAAAATTGATAAAAACATAAAAATTAATTTCAAATATATTTAAATTAATTGATAAAATTCACTGGAAAGTTTATGAAATTAATTGAAAATAATTATCTAAAATGAACTTTAAATTTTTTCTATTATAAAAAAATTATTATAACAAAACATGATTATTAACAATTAATTCAATTCATAAATAACATATTGCATAAAACAATAATTCATTACATAAAAAATAAATTATATAATTCCAATCTAATATATAAAAAAAAAAAAAATTAATAAATGCCTCGACATTTTTCATTAAACAAATTACTTATATTTAAGTTAAACAATTATATATATGTAAATATATACACAAATCGCTTTATAAATATCAGGCACATTTTACTTATAATCAGTAATAATTAAAAGTGCATTAGCGTAAATTTATATTATAAAAAAAAAAAAAAAAATTAATCAATTGTCAAAAAATTACGACGAAATTGAATTAATAAAATATAAAAAAAATAAATTTATCTAACAAAATAATTGAGTTTAACATAAAATTTCTTCTATGTTAGATTTGTTTATTTAAAAAATAAAAATAATTTTTCAAATTATTTTAATGAATCTTCGTGAATGTCAGGAGAAAATTTCTGATTAAAACAGTGACATAATAACTAAAAATAATGGAAGCACAAAATGAGCTCTTGATAATAATTAAGTACATTCAGCTGAATCCTGCACCATTAATTAAATTTTAAACTAATTAAAATTGAAAAAAAAAAAAAAATTTTTAATTTTTTTATCTTCATCTGGTGCAGGATAATGCCATAAATAATATCAATCATGACAACACGATGGTTTGATAATAGTGAAAGTGGGAAAAAACATATGTAGGCATTTAAATATTTAAATGATGATAACAACAACAGCACAGCCTTAATTAAAAATTTAATTTGACTGTGTCGTTACCTGTACAAATCTCTCATGGCTTGATCCTCCCGCGAGGTATTTCGACACGTGTTGAGCTTATTTTCCATGGCCTATAATAAAAATAAAAAAATAAACATTATTGAATAATTATAATCAACATATATAATAATTAAAAGTAAAAAAAAAAAATTATTTATTCATTTTCGCATGCAATAAATAAAAACTAAATTACGTGCAGTGAAGAAAGAAAAATAAAAGCGTTTTTTTTTTTAAAATATGAATTTATATTTTATGGGGCATTCCATGCCAACTCATCCTACCAATGAACTTTGCATCTCCGATTTCGCTGAAACTTGGGCATTTTTTTCTACCCATCGAAATAGGGTGAGGTGATTTTTTTCAAATTTTTTTTTGAGCTGTTCAAAAGATAAATTTTTGAAAATTTTGGGGTTTTTAATGTTCAAATGGCCATAACTTGGCCACGAATAGCCCGATTTGAGTCTTTTTTTTTTTTCAAAATTTTTGTTTTTTAATGAACTTTCTGGAAAATTTATGCAAAAAATTATCAATGATGAATTTGATTTTTTTTTTTAATTTTAAAGTTAAAATGTGGATTTTGAGACTGTTTGTATCTTTCGATTTTTCTCAAAAAATTCTCAAAAATACTAGTCCTTAAAATACAAATTTTAAGCCTAGTCTCGTAATGGGATAATGATGGGTTATAACTTTTTTTGAATTTTTTAAATTAATTATTTTCGTTTTTTTTTTCGATTTTATTATTTTTTCTTAATTTATAGAGTATTTTATTTATTGTATATATGTATACAATAAATAAATTAAAAAAAAATAATAAAATCGAAAAAAAATGAAAATAATTAATTTAAAAAATTCAAAAAAAGTTATAACCCTTCATTATCCCATTACGAAACTAGGTTTAAAATTTGTATTTTAGGGAGTAGTATTTTTGAGAAAAATCGAAAGATACATACAGTCTCAAAATCCACATTTTAACGTTAAAATTAAAAAAAAAAAATCAAATTCATCATTGATAATTTTTTGCATAAATTTTCCAGAAAGTTTATTAAAAAACAAAAATTTTGAAAAAAAAAAAGACTCAAATCGGAGAATTCGTGGCCAAGTTATGGCCATTTGAACATTAAAAACCCCAAAAATTTTCAAAAATTGATCTTTTGAACGGCTCGATAAAAAAATTTGAAAAAAATCACCTCACCCTATTTCGATGGGTAGAAAAAAATGCCCAAGTATCAGCGAAATCGGAGATGCAAAGTTCATTGGTAGGATGAGTTGGCATACAATGCCCCAAATGCATGAATTTTTTTTTATTAATTTAAATAAAAAATTAATAAGTTATATATTTTTTTGGACTATCGTGTGATGAAAAGTATAAGATTAAATTGAGTAATTAAAATATTTTGTTATTAATAAAAGCGTTCAGGTGAGTGCGAAAAAAAACTCAATAAAAACGAACATAAGACCTGCTAAATAATTAAGACGTAATTGCATTTGAATTGTGTATTGACAAGATTTTTTTGTGTTTTTTTTTTGTTTTGCAGTTTAGAAGGTACACATTCATTCATTCAGCATTTGGTTGACTTGGGTTGTTGGCTAATACATTGTATTGGTGCTTTCATCATTGCATTTGAGTCCAATGAATCAGAATTTTTTCCATTCGGACAAGAACACTTCATTCTCCTACAGTCCATGCAGACCCACCTGTCGAGCTATATACCAAAACACCATTCCATTTCTACGTCTACATCACAGGCACTAATTTGTTTATCAGGCAATTTTTTATTTAAAGAAATTATTTTATTTAGGAAGAATTTATAATTAATATTTAATTCAGATCATTTTTTTTTATTTTTTTTTTTTTGATAAATTATTTCTTTGATCATTTATTTTAATTAAAGGAATTAAAAATATATATTATTCCTTTAATTTCTAGCGCTACATAAAGAAATATATTAAAAAAAAAAATTAAAGAAATATATAAATATTTTTTTTTGTGTTTATTAATGCGAATTTTTATTAATATTTTCTATAAAATATCAAAATTTCTTATTTTACGATTGTTTATTGAACTATTTTGGCGCCAAAGCGCTTGCAGAAATATTTATATTGAATTAAAATATAAATCAAAGACGGAAAAATTGTGAATTTAATAAATTTTTTGAATCTTGAGCTAAAATTCGTGTTTTTTTATTATAAAAAAAAGATAAACCATGCTAAAAAGCTAGGGATATTCAACTTTACCAAATAATACGTGCAATTTATACAATAATTAATCGATACAAGTTGTAAAAATAATATAATATAATAAATATTATTTATTTATTTATTTAAATTATTAACTCACCCCAACTCGTCGCATCAGGTCGCCAATTAAATTCATCGCTTGTATCCTCGACGACGGTGGCATTGGCATATTCATGTTATTATTGTTATTCATCACGCCGCCATTTGCAACTAATTAACAAAAAGAAAAATAAAATACAAAATCAAATTTTTATTCATATTAAATTCAATCTAATTTCGATCAATAAACCATAATATCACACACAACATGCAACAGAATTTAATACAAGAAAAAAAAAAGAATAAATACAAAATAAAAAATCTTAAATAAACAAATAATTTATTAAATTTAATAACAATATTTATTTACAGAAAAAAAAAAATGAAGAAAGTTATCAAAAAGCTAATAATAATAATAATAATATTTATAACATTAATTAAAAATTAATTGGTTATTTTTTGTTAAAAATAAATTATTGAAATATAAATAAAAAATAAAATGAATTATTTTTTTTTAGAAAATAAAAATAAATTTTTTGTTTTACGAAGTGCCTTGTGCATCTTACGTTTCAATGTTGGCTGCGGTGGATGAACAGTTGATGATATTGTTTGTGATGGTGTAATAACAGACTGAGTATTTGTTTCCAATTCTACTTGTAATTTGTTGCTGTCCATTAATGCACGAACTTTATCCGCTGATTTATCATTGTCGGTAAAATGTCGCTTTAAATGTTTTATTTCTTGTTTAAGATCTGGCGGAATGAATAAAAATAATTGAATTAATTAATTAATTAATTAATTGACAATAATATAAATATAAAAATATAAATAAAAAAAAATCTTAACCTCTGGTTTCATCCATTAATCTTTGAGCCAAAACTTTTAAACTTTCTTTTTCATCAAGTTCAGATTCTAATAGAGCATTTTTTTCAATTGCTGAATTAAATTTAGCTTCAATTTCCTCCTCAGTTGCGAGATTGATTCTGAAATAAAAGAAAATATGAATAAATGATAATTATTTATTGAAAGAAATAATTTTTTAGGAAAGGAGAACAAATTTTGAGTTTATTAAAAACCTGTGTGCTCTTTCTAGATCGTCATTTTTTTGTTCCAATTCACGAATGTATTTTATTAATTGATCATGTTGAGATTCAAGTTCTGACGCACGCGTTTGAAATACTGAACAATCTGCTGTTTGTTGATCTAATCTACTTCTTAATTGTTCAACTTCTGTAGCAAGTCGTGAATTTCTTTGTCGTAATTCACGATTTTTTTTCTCTGCCTGTTCCAATGATGTTTCCAATTCTTTTTCCAACATTTGTGAACTTTCTTGAAATTCTTCGAGTTCACGTTCGACATCTTCTTTCCTACAACAAAAAATAAATAAATAAATAAACAAATAAACGAAAATATTATAATAGAAAAAAAATTTTATTTCATTTCATTTAAATAACTTTTGTTTATTTTTATTTTTAATAAGGAAGTATTAATAATAATTTTTGTTTTCGTGTTGAAATTCTTTATATGTTGAGTAAAAATAATATTTGAATGATGATTAATTTGTTATGTATAAATATTATTTATATTTGTTTATATATATATGAATATTTACCTTTGGTACATTTGTTGTGCCAATTCCATCCAATATTGAATTTCATCATCTTTTGATGCAAAATCTGGAACGTCAACCTCCATCATGTTGATTGATTTTATTCAAAAAAAATAAAAAAAAAATAAAAAATACTCAAAATTGAGAATTTCGATAAAATTTTGTCACTCAATACAAATTGACAATTCAATTGCACGAACTTAATTCATATTGCCCAAATAATCATCCCGTATTTTCTGCAAAAATAAAAAAAAAATTATACATCATAAATCAATGAAAAATTTACATTGTAAATTATTTAAAAGAACAAAAAATCGTTATAAATAAAAAATAACTTTAACAAAATATTAAATAACTAAATAATTCTAACAAAATTCTATCACATTTAAATGACCTTCGCAAAATTTCAATAAATAAAACAACGTAATTATAGGTTAGGAAATTATAAAATCTAAATAGCAACCGAAATAAAAAATGCAATTTATCATCTAAATATGTATGATAAAAATAAAAAGAACTAACAAATTGTCAAGTCAAGTGCAAAAGAGAAAAATATTTCCTGTTAATTCTTACTTATTTAATTTATTTTCCCTTCTGTTCATAAACGATATTGCGCAAAGGTTTTGAAGCACTTTAAGTTCACAGACACATTTTATAATTGTATTGGTTTTACATATTACATATGTACATTACATTTACATGCAGTGACAATACACATGAGGAATGGCAGCATCCACAATAACAAAATCAAATTTATGAGTCACCGTCGTCGTTCAATGACGATAATGATTATGATGGTTAACGGCCAACAAAATTCCGCGTCGTACATTCAATCACGTGACTACAATACATTGTAAATATATATAAATATACAAATCATATTCTAAAACAACATTCAACGTAAACTTCAGATTGTAAATGATGTCAGATATATATTGTTAAAATATGTATTATTAAATATTGTGGATATAATTCGCAATTATTTCAGGATAACCTCAAAATTATTTTATTGCTAATAGATGTTTTAATTTATTAATTTATCAACTTACTGTTAAATGAAATATTAATTCATGTGAATTTCACGTCGATAACACAAAATGGCGGACGTATATGTGAAAAACTACTTTCATTGCTGCTTTTGTTCGCTGGATAAAATCCAATGGAAAATGTTAATGTGTATGAGAGAGAAAGAACAAAGGAGAGAGAGAGAGAGATAGAATAATGGTATATATCGAAACTAGTCGAGTTTTGTAGATATATCGAAGGAGAATAATATCGATTTGATGAATATAATAAGGCGGTAAATTTGAAATATATTTTTTGAAACAAATTCGTTGAGAGAAGTAAAATGTTTTTAATTTTATAATTAGAATGAGAATGTTTCGTCAATTATTTCTAGATAATTTTCATTTCAAGTGACATTGAAAAGCAATTTGGGATTTATCATACTGGAAATAATCTTGTTTTCAGAAAGAACAAATGTAGAAAAAATATTAATAGAAAAAAAAAATTTGTCGTTTGTTTATTTTAATTTATCTCCTTTAGCATTGATAATTTTATTTAAATACGCATGAAATTAGATCATCATCCAATAATACAAATTTAAATGTCATTTTTTATTACAATTTTCCTCATTATGGTGTAATTATAATAACATACGTATGAAACCTAACCTAAACATGAAAATCCATTACATATAAGAAATCAAACCTAACCTCATTTGGAATGTAAAGAATTCCAGCTGTATTGAATTTATAATTTTATCTTTTGCTTCTTTAGAACCAACAATTCTGACAATTCTCTCAACAGTCATAATTCCGACTATGTAATTTAGAAACTTCGTAAAACGAAAGTTATCAATCATTAAATTGTAAAAGTTTTCAAGGTAAATAATAACGTCACTGGTATAAAGTACAAATAAAATTGTGTAGTCAAGTATTAATCAAAAAAATAAATAAATATATATTTCATGGATATAAATATTTTATTCCGAAGTTAATTCATCAATTTATAACATATTCTAACCTCAAATTGTGTAATATGTGCTCTAAACATTCAATATAATCACGAATTGAAACAATGTTGATAAAATAATCTATTTCCCTAAAAAAAAACATCACTAACATAACCTCTAATTAGATTTCACAACTAAAAGTAAAATATATTTATCCAATTACTATTAATTATTATTAAAATATTAATTTATATAATTATCATTAGTCATGTGATTTATTAATAATAATTATGTCCACAGATATGACAAATAATATTGATCATGAAGTCATTGAATCAAGAAATAATAATGAAAATACAATGGAAAATGGATACGAGCCAATGGACACGAGTGATGAAACAAATAGTGAAAATATAACTCGAGTTATGTCTGTAGAAAGTGATCAATCACTTTCACTAACCATTCCTGAACCCATTGATAATGATTCGTATAATATGAATATTGACGTTCCATATGCAGAAAATGTAACGACTGATAGCTCTACAAGTGCATTGATAAATATCGATGCTGTTTCGACATCAAATGTTGAATTAAATCGAGCAATGTCGCTTGATAATACAAATGGATTGAATTTTGCATCAGCATCAATATGTAAACCACCTGATATTGATGAAGTTAATACAAATTTAGTTGAATCATGTGGTAATATTAGAAATAATATTGAAAATCCTGTATCAAATATTCCTGTATCAAATTCTGCTAATGAAATTCAAAAAGTTCCTGAAGTTGGAATTAATTATGGAGCAGGAACAAGTCAATGGAGAAATATACAAAGTAATTCATTGGGTTCATGGCGATTATCAAGAGATGATGTTGATTTTGGTAGTGAAATTCCTGCTTATGGCACTCAAGTTTGTTTAAAAAAAATTAAACGTGCTGGACCATATATATTAGGTCCTGCAATTGGTACATCACCAGTTAAAAGTATCGTTCAATGTTTAGCAAGAAAATCTGGCACTGATAAATATTATACAATTAAAATTCTAACACTTAAAGATGAAAATGAATATGAAACTCAGGACGATCGACAGGGGAAAATGTTGTTGCATGCTGAATATTCATTGTTAAGTTTATTACAAAATCAAGATGGTGTTGTACATCATCATGGATTCTTCAAGGTGATGAAAAGAATAATAAAAATATTCAAACATTTTATTTTATTTTCATCTTTAAATTAAAACTAATTATTGTAGAGTAAGAATATTTAAATAATTGATATAAATATTAATATTTCAGGATTCAGCGTTAGGTGAAAAATCAACAGCCAACGGTCGAATATACACTGGTAAAATAAAACGACGTTTATGTTTAGTTCTTGATTGTTTAACATCGCACGATTTTAATCCACGTAATGATGAACTTTTAAATCTTCAACATCACGTTATTAAGGAAAAAAAATTATCAGAAAAAGAAAGTTTATTAATATTCACTGATACAGTGAGAATTGTTGCTGAATTACATAAACGAAATATTGTACATCGTGATTTGAAGCTTGGAAATTTAGTACTGGATCGTAAATCACGAAAAGTTTGTATCAATCAGTAATTTATAATATTAGATTTAATTAATTAAATCTATTAATTAAATAGGTGTAGGACGGCGTATTTAGAGTAATTTTCATGAATTTTTTTAACTTATGAAGAATAAATATATTTTATTGAGATTTTGAGGTTATTTTAGAGATACATTGAAGAACATTTACTGAAATTTTCAATATATCTCTAAAATTGAGATTTTGAGGTTATTTTAGAGATACATTAAAGAACATTTACTGAAATTTTCAATATATCTCTAAAATTGAGATTTTGAGGTTATTTTAGAGATACATTAAAAAACATTTACTGAAATTTTCAATATATCTGTAAAATTAAGATTTTGAGGTTATTTTAGAGATACATTAAAGAACATTTACTGAAATTTTCAATATATCTCTAAAATTAAGATTTTGAGGTTATTTTAGAGATACATTAAAGAACATTTACTGAAATTTTCAATATATCTCTAAAATAACCTCAAAATCTCAATAAAATATATGTATTCTTTATAAGTTAAAAAAATTTATAAAAATTACTCTAAATACGCTAACCTTAACCTATTTTCCCCCTTAATGAATTAATTATTCTCAAAAGTGGCATATTAAATAAATAATTGATTTAATTTCAGGTTACAATAACGAATTTTTGTCTTGGCAAACATTTAGCAAGTGAAAATGATTTATTAAAAGATCAACGTGGATCACCAGCGTACATATCACCAGATGTACTTTGTGGCAAACCATATTTAGGTAAACCATCTGATATGTGGGCATTGGGTGTAGTTTTATTTACAATGCTCTATGGACAATTTCCATTTTACGACAGTAATCCAACGCAATTATTTATTAAAATAAAAGCCGCCAATTATCATATACCAAATGACGGTCGTGTGTCAGAAGGAACGATAAATTTAATTCGTAATTTATTAGTTCTTCAACCAAGTCGTCGTTTAACTGCCATTCAAGTATTAGAATCATTATCAACAATTATTGAAACGTTTAAAATTCGTTTAACAATTGGCGAAGAGGAACAAGTTGTACCTGACATCGCTGATATAAACAAAGACGAATCAACAACGAATGAAAAGAAAAATGATTTAACTGAAAAATCACGTTTAATAACAACACGTCCATTTGCTGATTTATTTAAAAAAATATCATTTCAAGAACAAATGTTACAATTGCTCAATCAATCACAGAGTCCATTGACACCTCGTGCACGTCCATATTCACAAATTCCCGTTCATCGTGTTGATTCAGATCCGCGTGAATTAACACCAGCTGAATTAGAACGATATAAACATTTAATACCACGTGAAAATCAACGTCAACATTCTCATGGTTCAAGTAGAAGAGAAGGAGCAATAAGACCACGTGCTCCAACTCGTTATCGTTCATCTACAACAAATTTATCACAATCACGATCAACACAAAATGGTGGCTCAATAAATTCATCAAATAATCAAAATTCTAATGATAATTCTAACAATACAAATGTTGCACATGTCCCAAGTGGTTCTGGTACGTCGAATATCAATGGAAGAAGCTCAATTAATGCCAACTGGACAACAATTTCACCACAAAATATACCAACAACATCAACAATTTCGCCATTATCTTCATCAATAACAAATTCAATCAGTAGATCATCTTCAGCGCCAATTAATTTACCATCATTGAACACAATTAATTCAGTTAATGGTAATAATCGAACTGTTAGCAACAGTTCCAATTTAATTAGTACAAGTGGTAGTGTTATTACTACCACAACAACAACAACAGCTACTGCTGCAACTTTGGAGCAAATTTATTCGAATTTAAATCCTACAATGACTTTGACAAATTTTAATGGATCAAATTTCATGGATCCAGCAGTTGTGCCAATTCGATCATCAACAAATTCACCGACACGTTCAAGATCAGGTGATTCACGTGCGCGATTAAATCATGCACGAATGTCCATGGCCATTCGTGCATGTTTATTAAGTCGCAATAATCCACGGAGTAATATTAATAATGTTAATAATAATAATGGCGCTGAAATGACAAATGGATTACAAACTGGTACGGCAAATCGTTCTGTGCCTGGTATTGAATCTCGCAATCAACAAAATCGTTTTCGTGAAGCGATTCTCGATCGTCTTATGTCATTTCGTTCTAGAATACAACAAAATAGAATTAATCATATTGAACGGGAAATTGAAACTGTTAGAAATCGTTTATTATTAAATCCCGAACGTAATTTGAATAGTAATAATATAATTAGGAATGGAAATATGTTATCAAGACGAAATTCATATGGACAAAATCGTCATTTACCATATGGATTAACTAGTTTGAATTATTTAACAACAAATAGAAATATATCTAATGATGTTACGAGTGTATTACAAAATGGCGGAATACATGAAATTAATAATGAAATAATTACTGAGCCAATTGTAAATAATCATACAATTACAAATTTTACCAATGCTTTGCAGCGACTTGCAACAAGATTGGGTAGATCATTACAGTCAACAGAGAATAATGAACAAATAGGTGATTTACAATCGAATCGTTTGAATGGATCGAGTGAAGAGGAAAATGATCGTTCAATTTAATGAATTCATTTTTCTTTTTGTTTTAAAAACAAAATTTTCATTCGAACTAAATTCAATTAGTGAATTGTTATTCATGCAAATTTAATTATTATGTGGACGAGTGCCAATTTATTTAATATTCATCTTGTATATATGTATTTCAATTAATAACAATTAATATATAAATGTTTTATACATAGATAATATTTATAGGTTATGAATGGTAAAAATATCTGGGCAAATAATTTTTTTTTTTTGTTTCTTCAGTGTTATTGATGTTTATTTAAGACTTTACAATTGAAAGCTTTATTTTATTTATAATTTAGAAATTAGTTAACTTGTTTTGGATATTGTGGGCATATTTGAGAAAGAAAATGAAAGGAAAAAAAATTGAAGCTTTTGAAAGCAAATAAATTCATTCTCAATGCTGATTTAATTTAATAATCACAAAAATATATTTATACATAATTGTATAGTAGTTAATTTATAAAATCTAAATTTATATTTATTTACAAAATGTTAATGCAACTTTATTGTGTGAAAAACTTCAATTATTCGTACTAATGATTTCGTTTGCTTATTAAATTTTCATTATATATATATTTTTGTTTCTTTTATTTCATGCATTATTAATATTAACTAATGTATCATATTTTTCAGATAATAAATCTCGTTTTAAAATAAATAAAAGACATAACAATTTGATTAAAATTTAATCATCAAAAAATTCTCATATTTTTCATTATTGGCGGGAGCGCCATGTTGTATTTTTGAATTCTAAAATAATTTCATTGATTTCCGGTCGTGCGTTGCAATAGTTATAACAGCTACCTTCACGTCAAACAAATTGTAAAATCTCTCTCTCATTTTCCGGTCTTGTTTGGTGAGGAACGAACGCCACGATGAAGGCAAAGGGAGAAGTAAGTAAATTTATATAAATTTACATAAATATTTGATTAAAAAAGTGAAATAATAACAATAATAATATTCCCGAATTTATTTAAACAATATTAACAATTAAATCTTACAGTGTTGTGATTGTTTTCATTCCTAATTTCAATGTACTCGCTCTGTCCGCATGGCATTGCCACATCTGAATTCAGAAATTCATTCAAACACATAACCTATAAAAATAATGATTAACGATAGAGTATTTCACATATTTCGATGATGAATTTATTGTTAATGATAATTATTATTATATCTTATTATATTATTATAAATAAATATATTCATTTACATTGCAATATGTAATTTATTACGTTAATATATGTCTGCTTGGATAACTTAACCTAACTTTTTATGTTTTATCGTGTTTCAGTTGAAGGAATATGAAGTTGTTGGGCGAAAGCTCCCGACGGAGAAGGAAACAACAACTCCTCTATATAAAATGAGAATATTTGCACCCGATGTAATTGTCGCAAAATCCCGTTTTTGGTATTTTTTGCGACAACTTAAAAAATTCAAAAAATCAACTGGTGAAATTGTCTCACTGAAACAGGTAAATATCTGATGAATAACAAAAGTTATTCATACAATTCAATTCATTTATAAATTTATAAATTTAATAGCTTGAATATTGACAATTTTTATTTTTATTTCAGATCCCTGAAAAAACACCAACCAAAATTAAGAATTTTGGAATTTGGTTACGATATGATTCACGTTCCGGTACACATAATATGTACCGCGAATATCGCGATCTATCAGTTAGTGGTGCGGTGACTCAATGTTATCGCGACATGGGTGCTCGTCATCGTGCCCGAGCCCATTCGATCCAAATTATTAAGGTGGAAGTGGTCAAAGCTGCGAATTGTCGCAGGCCACAAGTCAAGCAATTCCACGACTCAGGAATAAAATTCCCCTTACCGAAGCGGATCCAACATCGCAATCGTATGCCATTATTCAGCGTTCGGAAACCAAGGACCTATTTCCTTTAAATTTGTTTTTGGTACATGAGCTTGTATTTATCAACATCAAGAAATACATCGTACTAAAAATATAAAATGCATTTTTTATTTTGTTTATTTCATTGATTGATTGAATGAAGAATAAGAAATTATTTTTAATTCATATGTGTATTTATAAATAAGTAGAATTAATTAAATATTTCTATTCATTTTTGTTTCTATCTACTAACATCCGGTAAAATAGATCACATATGAAATTTGCTTTTAATACCAATGGAATTAGAAATCTTGTGAGGTTTTAGACGCTTGAGACCGCCACGGAATTATTTTTTTATAAATTTTTTTATCGAAATTATATTTGACGACGCAATATAAATTTTAGAGGTTATACTCACACTTTGATGCTATCATTTATTGTGCAGTAATATTTGTTTATTAGTCATCAAGCGGACACCGGCATTGATTCATCAACAGCGAAAATAATAATTGATTGTTAATAAAATATTGAACAATTTTTATTCAACTGTTTTTGTTGTTAAATATTTTTTTTTCGCAATTTTGAATTGTACTATTTGAGGTTATGTTGATGTATTGACCCAATATAATTTGCAATTTCATAATAAAAAATTGTTGCTTTAATTATTACGCAATTGTATAAACAATTTAATAATATAATTGCAATAATTAAAGATTTTGATAATAATTTTGTGGTAAATATAAAAATAAATGTTAAAATCAAATATTATTTTATATTAATAATTTATTATTTCAAAGTATTTACATTATTTTTATTTTATTTTTAGAACTATGGGAGCAATGTTAACTTATAATCGTAATAATGATTCGCCACGTGTGCCACATGAGGAAAATGGAGATAATGGTCTTGTAATGTGTGATAAATACATTCCTGAAGAATTAATTATTGAAATTCTCTGTTACGTTGATTATAAATCATTATTAAATTGCCAATTGGTTTGTAAAAGATGGCAGAATTTATTACAAGATTATGTATGGAGAAAAAAAACTGAAATATCAATTGGACATTCACTTCAATCGGTTAAAATAATGCCTTGGAATGTATATTATAAAATATGTAAAAGAAAACCAATTGGTACAAATTTATTGAAAAATAATTCTGGACAAAACAATTTTTCACACTGGATAGTAAATCAGCAAGGTGGCGATCATTGGAAAGTTGAAAATCCACCAGAAGGTGTACCACCATTACCTGAAATTCCAATATTTGAAGGAAATAATTGTTGTTTTGTAACATCTTATTCAATATGTTCAAAAAAACAAATAATTAATTTAACAGATGAAGATTTGTCGTTTATATTGGACGGATTACAGCCGAGTATTGTGGTAAAATTTATTTTATCTGCATAAATTAATGTCATCTATTTCTAAATATTATTCTGAAACTCCAAATAATAATTGTATAAATTTCAATAATTTATTTCAAAGGTTGGTGAATGGTACAGCGGTAGATGGGATTGTCCTTCAATTTATGAATGCATAATAACATTATTGGGAGAAAACGACAAAGTATTGGATATGTATCAATTTCGAGAGCATATTATGGGAGATGAAAAACAAAATGTTTGGCATTATGTAAGTTAAAAATTATTTACATATACAACATATTTTTATACTAATTATAAAAGTCTTTTAATTTATTACAAAATTATTCTAAATTTATTTAAAAAAAAATTGATTTTTTATTCGTTTAAAAATTTATATTGCAAGAAAAATTATCAAAATATTTATTTTTCTCTTCACAGTTTGAACATGAATTTGTGGATTATGGTTTGGGATTGAGAGCAATATCTTTTGCACACAGTGGAAGTGATGCTTTATTTTGGGCGGGTCATTATGGCAGTAAAATGGCTGGTGCATCAGTAATTATGAAGTTTAAATCAAATAAACGTAATACTTCAATGAAAAATAATACATTAAATGAAGATTAGAGTTCAACAAACTCTAATATAAATTTAAAAATAAATAATCTATGTTAATTAATCATGTAAATAATTATTTTCTAATTTTAATTACTAATTATGTATTATAATTTTAATTATATTTAATTTTGTGTTGCTGGCAACATTTATCTGGAGAAAAATGTTTAAAAAAGATGAAATTTCATACTTATTAATATTGTAAAAGAAACATTTGTGTATAATAAAATTTAATAAATTTAATATTATCTTAAATTAATTTGTTTTATAATTAAAATAATGCCAAAAAAAAAAAATAGTTTGTCAACACCAAGTTCCATGTAATCTAAATGCCATTTCTATAAGATTTTGTGGCACAGAGTCTTCATAACAAACATAAAATTCTTTAACATGAGGTGCTGAAAATAATCTTCCAACAACCCAAAATGATAAATTTTCATAATCAAATAAAACTCCATGTTCTTTAATTGCAACAAGATTTTTGTTAATTGCCGTTGTGTCATCTTCATCATTCAACATTTTCTTAAACTTGACAGCATTATTTAATAATCGATGAATTGTATGAGCACATTCATTGAATATTGTCATTATTTCAGAATTTTTTTCCGCATTTTCAATAATTCTTGATGACAATAAAATTCCTTCAAGTGCATCGAGATTAACAAAATGTAATAAACAATTTTTTTCACCAGCTGTTAATCTCATTGGTAATATAAATTCAGCTTGATTAAGAAGACTCTCACGAATATCGCTAACATCCATTGAACACGTTTGACTATCATTCTGTAAAATAAATTAAAAGATAATTTTTTATTTTCATTTGATTTAATTATTTATTTGTTTAATTGTTAAAAATTCTTCATACATACTCGATACATATCAACATCAGAATCACTATCATCTGAGTGTTTGGAAGTAGCAAGACTTTTTTCTCTTGTTGCACGTCGACCCAATATTGGCACAGCTTCATCACTAATTTCACTAACTGCACCAGTTCCTTGACTGATTGAATCTTCCGACGTTTGCAATGAATAAACTGAAACATAAACGTTTTAATTATCATTTTAAATATCCAAAGTTACCAAGAAAGATTTAAATTAATACAAATAAAAAAAAATTCTGAGGAAAATAAAAATTATTTATATATAATTCCCATAATGATTTAACTGGATTTCTTTAAATCTCCAGTTAAATATTTGATCATTTGTTTAATTAAACAATGAAAAAAATATAAATATTTATTTATAATTAGAATTTTTACCTGAACCCGACATAGCAATACTCTCATCTGGACTTCGTTTTTTTAAAATCGACGTAACTTCAGGCACTTTTTTATTTCCCCCTGGACTGGGATAATTTTTCAATGAAATTGGACTTGGATTGTCTGACGATTTAATAAGACCCAATAAATTCTCCGTAATTGTCGATGTAGTTTTAACTCGTGTACGATCTTTAATATCAATTGTTTCTGGTCGAGCATTTGATTTAATCCATTTTTCTGCCAATGTTGATATTCCAATTTTTTGTATATGTTTCAAGGTCTCTTGTGCCTCCTCAACATAAAATACATCTGGTCCATCATCATTATTTGGTTGTGCTGTGCAACCTCCACATTCTAAAATGGCCACCAATAATTCATAACCAAAACCAACAACAAGAATAAACCATTTACCATTTGGAATACTAATTTGCGTATCGATATTATCAATAATTCCACGATGACATGATTGTGGATAAACTCCACGCCATAATACCAATGATTTTGTCGGTTCATTTTCAATTAAATTTAATAAACCATTTTGTCGTAAATATGAATGTACATCAATTAAATCATCACGAAATAAATGTGATGATAATAAATAACTTTTATGATATAAACATGTACCCAATATTGTATATAATCTTTGACAATCCATTGGATCTTCATTCCAATCACGATAATCCATCGCTTCCATTTCATTTAATGCCGCGTCAATTTGTATTTGAGCATCGCGTGGTAAATTTATTTGTTGTACAGCTCCAATAATACTTTCAAATTTAATTTTATCACGATTATTTTTTACAATATTTTTAAACGACAATTTATCATTACTATCAACATTATTATCATCATCATCATCATCCACATCATCATTATTGCACGTAACATTTAATAATCCAGTGAAAATTAAATAAAATAAATGATCTAATCCCAAATGATTTATTTCATTTGTAAAACATTTATTTAACGATTGATATGAAAATTCTAAAGTTCTTACAATATCATTTAATAATTCTGATGATTCATCAAGACTACACCATCGTTCTGGCACAGCTAATAGCAATAATTCATCATTATTTGGTTTATATAAAACATGAATTTGTTCACTACCAACAGAAATTGTTGTGCTTAATGGTTTTGCATTCATTGTTTCTGGTAACATATGATTTAAGGTTATGAATGCACCGCGTGCTGTGCACAATATTGAATGAGATGTTTTACTTTCTGATCTTGGATATGTGTACATTACACCCTGTAATTCTGGTCCAGTTTCCGTTAATCCAATTGTTTGTAAATAAATAATACCAAATGAATAATCTAAAAGTGATTCCATAAATTGTTTACTTCCATTTCGATCAACTAAACGTTTAACTCGTGACGATTGTTTAGGTATCGTTGACAATGGAATATCAGAAGTAACTTCAACACCAGCAACACGTTGTAATTCTAATTTAACGCTCATTGAACTCGTTATTTCACCGAGTATAAATTCCAAATTATTAGTCGTTACATCACGTGAATTAATGCTTCGTAACCAATCGCCAATTTTTATATTTTTATTTTTCATTGCTTCACAATCGGGAATAAATCCCGCGACCATAACACGAATTTTATCAGAAAAATTCCCAGGTGTTATTCCTAAATAAGCTTCACATAATGTTGCTCTGCGTCCTAATTTGTGACGTTTATCAGGATCAATCCATAGCATTACTTCTCTTATTTCTCCTGCCTAAACAAATTAACATATTCAGTGAAAAAATAAATAGCAAGAATTAATAACAAATAAGAATGTTCTTTTTTTATCTTTATTTATTTATTTATTTTCTTTTTTCGTACCTGATAATCCTGGAATTTGACTTCTTTATTGCTATTTCCAGTCTCTTTATGATGTAAATTTCCATCATTTTGTTTTGAGACAATGCTTTTAGATTTCTTTCCACGGACACTGTATCTTTTACTTTCACGTCTTCTTATCAGTCTCATTAATTTTCCCGCCCTTGTGCTACGACGTCTTATCAATTCTGGTGGTGGTGATTTTTTTTGGTGATTGTTTGGCTTTGAGCTATTTCCAGGCGTATCTTGAGATGATTCTATGTAAAATACTTCACCATTGGGACTAATATCAGCCTCCCATTCAATAATAGAACTACTGGAATAATATAAATAACAAATATATCAATGAATAATAATATTTTTATATTATTTTTATAATAAAAATTCGACAGAAAATTTATGATTTTAATGATAATATTATGAATATTTATTTTTATTACCTATCGGTATCTGAATAGTATGATCCAGTGCTGGATCCACTGTCACTTGCCCACCATTCATCCTCATCATCATCATCATTTTGTTTTTCATTTTTGTTTATTGAATTTGGAACATTTTGCCGATCATCAGGCTTCAAAGAATTTTTACTTTCTGATTTATTCATCATTTATAATGTAAAATATTTCCCATGGACATTTATTTATTGATTTGATTCATCTGTTGAGTTATTATAAACTTTATTTAATGATTAATTTAATTTATTTTATTATTAAAAGTATGAAAAATGTAATATTAATAATATAATTGTACCTGCGCGTCGGTGGCAGTGGTGTAGAAATCGGTGGAGCATTTGGGATAGTAAAGAAAAAATATTTGTTTGAAGTGGGGATTATGGATGAATAATGAAAGCTCATTATACTCTAAAGCCAAAAGATCCCTTTAATCCGCTGCATTATTCAACAGGTTTTACTGTAGTTGAACCATAGGCAAATCATAAATGTATAAAATACTGAAAAAAGTTTATTTATAAGCTGTTAATAATATTTATTAATCATTTTCTAGAATTATTTATTAGTTATTAATAAAGATTTATTAATAATAGTTAATAAATTTTAATGTAGAGTTTACTATTGATCTTTTGTCGTCAACATAACCTACAAAAATTATGTTTAAGTAATTTTAATAAATATTGTTCTGTAAATAAAAATAAAAAAGTAAATAAATTTATATACTTTTACAGTAAATTATCGGTTTTATTATTTTTGATTTACCAATTGTTGATAAATTATTAATTTGTTGATATGAATGATGTAAAAAAATTGAGATTTGGTTAAATTTGAGGTTATACATATCTTTAGTATATCATAACTCAACTCAAGAAAAATTTGATTAATTAATTATTGATAAATGGCACATTATTATTTAATTATCAGATTCTGAAACATTATTAATAAATTATTCAATAATTATTGATAAATTCGTTTTGTAGTTTACGAACATGCAAATAAATATCAAGTTTGATGATTAAATCAACTGTTTTATCTTACCAACGTCATTTTTATTAGCAGAAACAAATGAAAAAATATTATTTCGACAATATTTACGATTTAAATAATAACATTGTACTTTTATAATAATCAGTAATTCTAATTTGTCATATTTTATAGATAGATATCATCAACATTCGTTATGAATTAATTATTTACGTATGAAATTATTTTTATTTCCAACACGACAAAATGAAGTTTATTCAAACTAACCTATAAATTAATAAGCTAATTAATCCTCATCACGATTCATCAATCAAAAGAAACAATATTAACCAAAGAGAAAAAAAAAATCATTAACTCAAATCGAACTTTTCCCCATTTCATACAGCACAATAAAAAAATATAAAAGCCAACATTGACAAACATCAAATCTGTTATTATAATATACACGAAAATCATGTAGAATAAATGATAAAATTATTTATTGTCAATGTATCTTCATGAAATTCTAACTTAATAAAACAAAAATGAAGAAAAATCAAATTATTTTATCGAATAGATTGTTTAAGTTTTGATGCAACTGATTTAATTTCTTTATGTTCCTTTTTCTTGTGCGGATCAGGTTGAAAACATTTCCACAATCTCAATGTCTCATCAGCACCAGCGCTCATAACAGTTGTACCATCAGGTGACATTGCTAAATGCAATACACGACTTGTATGTCCAGTTAATTCAGCGACTTTATTCATCGTTGGATATTTCCATATTGTCAATTGATTTTGAGCATAACCATGACCCGAAATAATTTCTTTATACGTTGTCGACCATAATAATGAACAAACCTGTGATTTTGTATCAATAGTATTTAAACAAGTGCCATTATTAATATTCCAAAATCGAATTGAACGATCAGCTGTGCCGCCACCACTTGCAAGAACATTTGGTTGCCATGGACACCATGCAAGTGCTTTAACTGCTGCTTGATGTTGATTAAATGAATGAATTGACTGACGATGTGCGTGATTTTGTCCACCAATAGCCGGCCATATTTGTAACATATTATCATTGCCACCGCTGGCTAAATATTTACCATCAGGCGACCATTTTAATCCACAAACTTCTTGTGCATGTGCATTAACTGATGACACAACATGATCACGTTGTCGTACATCATGATGAACAATTTGGCCAGATCTTTAAAAAAAAAAAAAAAAATCAATTAAAATTTGTTTTCATGGTAAAATTAATTTATAAAAATTATTAAGATGGATTAATTATTTACCTGCATCCACTGCTGAGAATATGTGAATTCCATGCTAAAGAACCAACGCGAGCTGCATGACCATTCATTATTCTAACACGTTTCATTTGAGCACAATCCCATAATTCGGTATTGCCTGATGGTGTTCCAACTGCTAAATATGGACCCTCTTGAATCCAAGCAACAGAGCATACATAATCATTGCCTTCTAATTCAAATAATTGTTCTATTGTTCCAGTTCCAGCATTCCATAAATAAACATTGCCAGCGAGAGCAACAGCCAAAACGTTACTCTGTGACCAATCGACTAAATTCAAATCTGCAAATGGATATGATATGTTTAATTATTTTGTTTGAAATTTGTTTGTTATGCTAAAATTTTTAAATAGTTTTTTTTTTTCTTTTTTCAATTGATTTTCTTGTTTTTTTGGTGAAATTAATTCTTACAGTAATCATCGACAATTTCTGGCGCATCTAAAATACGATCTGGAGCTTGGGGTATGTATCTCGCTGATGTTTTTACACTAGCAGGCGTTTTTGTTTGACTATAAACAACTCTTAATGGATTTTGATAACCATCTGGTGGCGCCGGTGCTTTATTTTGATATGAAAGTACTCGCATATTATTTACGTCAATGCCAGTTATATTTTCGCCAATTAAACGCTGCATTTCCTTTTTTGATGGACTTGTTGATTCACTTTTATCGCTTTCGTGGTCAGAATTATGTTGATGCAACTGTAAATATTATTATTTGATTAACAAATGAAAATTGTGTTGTAAATTCATTTTTTTTTTTTGAATTATAAATTTTGATTATTTTAATTATTAATATTACTTTGTGATAAGCTAAATCAAAATTGGTTGTTGATCTAGATGGTATAAATCTATCACCACCACTTGGTGTTTTACCCGGTGTCGTTGTGTTTGTTCTACCTGGAGATTTTTTTCCACTTTTTGGCGTTTTTTTCGTTCGAATTTCCGGACGTTTTGTCGGCGTTTTTCCGAGATTTATATTTGCCATTGAGCTAGTAATACCCTTTCGTGAATTATTTGTAGTTGTACTTACGCTGGAAAAGAAAAATTAATAAAATAAATTATTAAATCACGAAGAAAAAAAATTGAGGTTATGAAATAAAATATGAGTTGAATTTTCATTTTTTTTACCTTGAATTTGTTGATGATTCAAAGCATTTTTTCTGCCAACGAGGCATAGGTCCTTTAATTGCATCGTCCATACGAGTTATATTACTCAATTCCTTTTGATATCGTAAATGCGACATTGTTTGAAATAATTAACCTCAAAATTTTTAAATAAAAATTTAATTTTCTAAACTTTATGGAATTTTTATTGTATTCCCAATGAATCTAAAGCTGATTAATATCAAATCTTTAATATAATTTATAAATTTACACATAAATAAGTATTATTATTACAAAATTTGAAAAAAATTACCAATAATTTTTGTTTGTTTTCAACACAATGAGAATAAAATTAATTTTCCAGCTTTGTCAATTAAAATATTCGGCACTTGGATTCAATAAATAAAATATCCAAGTTATATTTAATCACAGAATATTCGCATTATTCATAATATAATCAGAGATACAGCAGTTAAACAGCCATTCAAATAAATAATAGCCTCTTTCGTCGACAAAAAAATGCGGTGGTGGGAATAAATATACATATATATAAGTATATAACCTGTACAAAATCGTAAAAGACACAGAAATGACCGTTGAAATTTGAAAATATTTACAACGCTACAATTTTTCACACCAGATGTCGTTGAAGCGCATAATTTGAATGCACCGGATAAATTAGTTTAAAATGATTGGTTGAGCTGTTTAAACCAATGATATTGCGTTGCTTAGTCGCCATTTTATTCTCAAATAAAAGACGTTATTGTACGCAGTGAAATTTTTCAGTTGTGTAAAGTTTTATTTATTATCAAATGCGTTTTGCATAAATTTAATCAAACATACTTAAACTCTGAATAAATTATTCAATTAATCCATTGCCAAAAATTGAATCCGAACCAAAAATGATAAAATATTTCGTTTAAATTCTCAAAGAATCAATATTAAAAAACTGTTTTTTCCTGTATAAAAATCTTCTATAATACAAACGAATGAAATTAAAATTAAAAAAATAAATTTCAACCACTGCATAAAAAAAAAAAAATTAACACATTCAAATTTTCCCGCGGGATTGAAAAATAGACTACCATGGCGCCATCGGACGTTGACCGAATTAAATCTCTCATCTACAAATTTCCGTCGCTATGATCCATATGTAATATGTATGTGTTAATTTCTCTCTTTATTCTCTCAAAAAGATTTTTTGGCTCATATATAAAATATAATCCAGTTTTAAATTCCTACAAAAAAAAAAAAAAAAATAATTCGCAACGCCATTGAAACTCTCCCGTCGCCATTAAAAAAAAAAATCTCAATCTTCAAAAACTAAATTAAATTATTCAACATTTATCCACACAAATACAATATTTCACATTCATCCATACTCACACAAACATAAATCCACATATACACATATAAATATTTCATACATAAATCTTTCCGCCATTTTCTTTTCCCATCTCTTTATTCTACCCAAATATTACAATAAAAAAAAAAAACATATATCGTGAATAATTGTCACAATTAAATGTATTGAGAGTAACACACACACATCTCAATATATATTCATATATATAGTTATATATATATCTATATACGTGTCTGCGCATGCGCCAACTGGTTTATGCCGCTGCGTTACGCATGCGCAGACCGCCATCTCAGTGGCTATCACTCTCTTTTTTTTTCCTCAACACATCTATAATATATATTTTTATACACTTGTACAGTGACGTTGAGCAGTTTGGGTTGACGTTCCGTCATCGCGCAAGAACATTCAGTATAATTTCATCTCTCTTCTCGCGTAAGTGTTCATAAATATATAAAAGACGCACGCGATAAAACGTTTGTCATTTGTCGTGTTGTACTGGCACACGAATGCAACATTTCTCATATAAATCAACGCGATTATTGATATAAAAATTATTAATTAATAATAATAAATACACCAGTGTAATACACGATTAAATAATTAATAATTCGTGATAATTTGTCCGGTAAAATAAATATAAATATAAATTAAATTAATACTTTGTACTAAAAAAAATAAAAAAAAATAAAAAAAGTGTTTGTAACTCTCGGGTTTGTCAGTACATTTTGTAATAAATTTATTTGTGGCTGCCATTACGTGGTTGAAACAGTGGATGTTAGACTGAGTGAGATAAAGATAGAAGCAGAAATACAGAGAAGGAGAGAGACAAATAGACAAGAGAGAAAGAAGAAGAAGAAGGAGAAAAAATAAAAAATAAAAAGAAAATTACGTGAGTGTTGTGAACTATTTAAGACGTTTGTTTAAATTATCTTACGTTGCCAAGGGCATTTATCAACCCTGTGTCATTGTTATATCTCATTTTGTGTATATATATAGGTATTATATATATATAAAGTATATAAAAGTCAGTGGTGGGTTGTAATTGACAGTAAAGATGGCGCAAGGTGTGGACAAGGAGTGTTGACCTATTTTGTTGACCCCCACAAAGCAAATATATATATATTTTTTTTTCCTTATTTTGTTGTGTGTGCGTGTATGTGTGTGTGTGAAAAATCAAGCAGTGTCACGCGCACACAATTCTCTAATTTATTTTATTTAAACACTGGAGATAGTTGAATTAATTTTTTCGAATGAGATATTAATTTTCTGGAGAAAAATATTTGTTCATTTGTTGGTGATCTTTTGTATCGATATTATTGTTGTGATGGTGATTTTTGTTTTGTTTTCCATCGGTGATTTGTGAGTTTTATATATTGATTGTAAAACGGTGAGGATTAAAAAATAAGTAGAGAAAAAAGATAAAAAAAATAAAATAGTGTTTGGTGGATTTTTTATTTTAAATTGTTTTGAATAAAACCGCAGAAATTTTGAAGAAATTTGATATCCGTGGAGCCTTGGCAGGCTCAAGCACGGCTGGAAAAATGGGTAATAATGCTGCGACAGCAAATAAAAAAGTTGATGCTGCTGAAAGTGTTAAGGAATTTTTAGATCAAGCGAAAGAAGAATTTGAGGAAAAATGGAAGAAAAATCCAACGAATACAGCTGGATTGGATGATTTTGAACGAATCAAAACACTTGGTACTGGATCATTTGGTCGAGTAATGATTGTCCAACATAAACCTACAAAAGAATATTATGCAATGAAAATATTAGACAAACAAAAGGTGGTGAAATTGAAACAAGTTGAGCATACTTTAAATGAAAAACGTATTTTACAAGCAATTAGTTTTCCATTTCTCGTATCGTTACGTTTTCATTTTAAAGATAATTCAAATTTATATATGGTACTTGAATATGTACCTGGTGGCGAAATGTTTAGCCACTTACGTAAAGTTGGACGTTTCTCTGAGCCACATTCACGATTTTATGCAGCACAAATTGTGCTTGCATTTGAATATTTACATTATCTTGATCTTATTTATCGAGATTTAAAACCAGAAAATTTATTAATTGATTCACAAGGTTATTTAAAAGTAACTGACTTTGGTTTTGCTAAAAGAGTTAAAGGAAGAACGTGGACTCTTTGCGGGACGCCGGAATATTTGGCACCAGAAATTATTTTATCAAAGGGTTATAATAAAGCTGTTGATTGGTGGGCACTTGGAGTTTTAGTTTATGAAATGGCAGCTGGATATCCGCCCTTTTTTGCAGATCAGCCAATTCAAATTTATGAAAAAATTGTAAGTGGCAAAGTTCGGTTTCCATCTCATTTTGGATCGGATTTAAAAGATTTATTACGTAATTTATTACAAGTTGATTTAACTAAAAGGTATGGAAATTTAAAAGCAGGCGTTAATGATATTAAAGGACACAAATGGTTTGCAAGTACAGATTGGATTGCTGTATTTCAAAAACGAATTGAAGCTCCATTTATACCTAAATGTAAAGGTCCAGGAGATACGAGTAATTTTGATGATTATGAAGAAGAACCTTTAAGGATTTCTAATACTGAAAAATGTGCAAAGGAATTTGCTGAATTTTAAAATTAAAAAATATAAAAAAGAAGAAGGAAAAATAAAATTTTTAATATTTCAATTAATTGAAATATTAATTTCATTTCAACAATTATTTTTTTCTCTTCTCTCATTTCTTTCCCCTCCTTTTTGCACGTGTTTTCCAAAATGGAAATGAACTAAAGCTAATTATTTATTGACAATCAACGACTTGATATACGTACACAGATAATAAATAATTAAATATGTATATTTATGTCGTTGAGTAAAATTGCAAAAATTGCAAAATGAGATATTAATTTAATGCGGAAGAGATCTATAGTATGTTGAAGAAAAGAAGATGCTATTTATGCGAAGAGAAATTTAAGGAAGAAGAAAAAATAAATGAATAAATAAATAAATAAATAAATAAATAAATAAATAATTCAGATTTATTTTAATCGATGTGTGTACCGCCATAATTATTGTATCAATGATTATTGAAACAAACAACAATCTCTGATTACCACATTATAATATATCTCCATTCCAAGAGTATGAAATGAAAGAAAAAAAATGAAAAAAAAAAAATATTAATAATAAAAAAAATATTAAAAAAAAAAAAATATACAACAAAGCAAATTACCAATGTGTTAATCCACAAAAAGTCCAGTTTAAAGATAAATATATGTATGTAATCCATTAATAAACATCATCTCGCTGTGATTATTTGTCAGTAAAAAAATTCTGTGTGAAAAAAAAAGGGACGAAGAAGAAAAAAATACGTTGAATAAAAACGTCACAAAAAAGTATCCATTAACACTAGTCGTCATTTATATTTTGCTCTATTGACGAAGAAGAAGAAGAAAAAGATGCAGAATAAAAATGAAGAAAATAAATAAATAAATAAATAAATAAATAACGTAAAGAAAAAAATGCATTGGGAATTTTATTTTATTTCATCCTACGAGAAAATAAATGATTTACAATGAGAGTGCAGAAATATTATTCAATTAATTATATATAATTATATATATATATATATATATGTTGAAATGGGATAAGAGAAGATAAATAATATCTTCCAGTCCATGTTTATAATTTTCTTTCATCAGAAATAAAAATTTCTTCGTTGCTGTCGACCTCCAAAAAAATTTTTAATCATCAACATTATCACACCAAATAAAATACAAAGTGAATAAGTGTCGACTATTCTATGTTTTAGTGAATATATTTAGTTCATGAGTGATGTGAACTTATAGAACAATCGCCAATCCAACGATTATTAGCGATAGACGTATTTAGTTAATGCCAATGCAATTTAATCCAATTTTATTGATCATTTAAATACACACGAGTATTCTCATTCAAGATTGAAGAGGAAAATTGTTGCGTTCATTCACTGGATGAAATTACAATTTATTATTGCCACAAGAATATAATACATAAATATATACATGTATGAAAATATTATTTTGTGTCTTGTGATAATGAAAAAAAAAAAAAA
>JAQQBS010000004.1:2497625-2508952 GCA_030347275.1 Microctonus aethiopoides
TGTTTTTATGTGATATTCATTACATGAATTGAATAACAACATGAAAACGACGCAGAACAATAATTTTATACTTTTTGTTTGGACTGTACGTTAGGGTGTGCCATTTTTGGGCAACTTTTTTTTTTCATCAAAAAATCGGGCTGAAAACTTACTGTTCGATAAAAAAAAAAGCCTGTTTGAAGCGGAGCTCTTAATTTTAATATATTTAAAGGTGGCTCTTCGTAATTTTCGTTTTTCCAATTAAATAACATGGGGAAAAAATTTTTTTCCTATGTTATTTAATTGTGCACATTTACGTGTGAATTGTGACACTTTTTATTTGTTTAATTAATTTATTAATTGAACGTGATATTTTATTTAATCTATCCCAAAATAATTTTCCTACTCCAACACAAATTTTTAATAAATTTTCACACAAAATTTTCTATTATATTAAACTGCTAAACATTCTTATCATTAATATAAATCAACCCAACAACTAATTAAACACCACAGAAATATACAAAAAAAAAAAAAAAAAAAAAAAAAAAAAAAAAAAAAAGAAATTCAACGAAATAATATTTCAAATAAATTTTTTTCTTCCACCAATATTCATATTAAAACACACATTGTATTTCTATATACGTATATATATTTCATTCGTTTAATTTTGAGGAATTTACGTCGAGAGGAAAGTAGATACGGCAGTGAACAGTAATGGGGTAGGTATCCACTAGCCCGTATAAATATGCAGAAGAGAGCGCCGGTGGAACGAGACGTGAAATGCGAGGCAATAAAAAACGTCAAGAGTGTTTCTCGGTGGGGTGTGTCACCCGGGGGGTAGTAAAGAGAGAAGAAGAGCAGGCAAAAGATAAAGAAAGCAAGAAAGAAAGAAAGCTCACCACGACGACAACGACAACGACAAGAAAACTAAAAAGAAAAGAAAAAAAAAAATATAAAAAGAGACACGCAAGTGGTAGAATATAACGCTAGACATGTATATGCGAGTGAGGGTTAGTGGCGCGTCTTACTCTTTTAAAAATGTACCTTGTAACTTTATAACTTTTTAGAGGATTACGTCGTTAGATGGCCGCCGAGGCAGACGCGGGCTCAGAGCTCCCTCAGGGTTCTATGCGCAGAGGAGTCTTAATAAATTAAACAAAATTACCCTTCTTGCGCGAGCGCTCAAATAAATTAAGTCGGTGAGAAAGGATGAAGATCCGGGGAGAGCGGGGGTATATACAGACAAGTTAATGTGGTATGTTAGGGGTGAGTGGGGATGAAGTGGAGTCATGGGGTAAAGAAGGATTCTACTATCAGATTTTTGTTTATTTTTAGACAGATAAATATTTAAAACGCTCTCACGGTTATTGGATGCGTTTTATAAAAGTATGAAGAGCATTGGGGAAATTAAATTGTATGGGTTTTGTGTGTTTAATATTAGTTTAAAGACATTGGGGTGTGTAAGGGTGGAGAGAAAAATTTTGTCGAGGAGTTTGATGGAAATTTTATATTATTGATTTTTTATATGGAAAAGTTTTTTTTTTGAGTTTAATATTTTGTTGATAATTGGGATGAGTTATTTATTAATTAGTGGATTGTTTTTTAGCAATTTTTAGTTTAACAGAAATTTTTTTGTTGGATTTAACATGAAATAATTGAAATTTTTTTTTACTTTCAACATTTTTTTTTTATGTAAAAATTATGCAAAGTTTAATTTCTGATGTTTTGTTTATTTAAAATTGATATCGAATATTTTATTCATTAGACAGTAATAATTTTGCTTATTTAATCAAATATACTTTTTGTCTGAATAATACAAAATGAACTGGATTAAAAAGTCTATTTATTTATTTATTTTATTTTATTTTTTTTTTTTTCAAATATAAAAATTGCATTCATTCAACTCTGCACTGTAAAATATATAATTTAAAGATGAAGAATGCCAAGAAAAAACGATATAACGAGTCTAGAATAGTTGAAAAAAAAAAAGAAATAAAGAAATATATATTGTGTATAAAAAATGAAAAAGAGACATTAAAATCTGAAGGCTAAGATCCCTTACTACTTCCACTGGATTAAATCGTCCTGCAACCACTCCCGTACTCTTATTTCGTTTTTCATTTCATTTTATTTTTACTTTCTTTATTTTATTTTTGTCTTCAAGCTGAACTAAGTGAGCCGACAAGGGAGTGATTTTGCTTGAGACGAGCCACATCCATTTCATCCCCCGTGAAAGTTTGAAATATTCATAAAAATACGTTGGGAACTCGGACGGATTTCGCTGATTCACTTGGCATGAAGAGTTTTGTGGATTATTTATTCGAGAAGTGCAACGTCGTTCTTGTTCATACAAGTATAAACCTGTATGCACAGGTAAACGTTATAAATAAACACAAATAATCTACATAAATTATAAATATAATTATCTTTTAAATAATAAAAATTTTTATCCAACTCTAAAAATCATTCATTAAATAATTCTTGAATAATTATTAAAAGTAAACAATTAATGATAGCTTATAAATTTAAACATGGCCTCCTTTATTATTACTAAATATAAAAAAAAATATATCCATTAATTTATTATGTTTTACCAATTTTTTTTTATCACTCAATAAAAAATAAAATCACCGAATTTTTCTTTAAATAATTTATCATATTCTCAATTTTTAATTTACTAATAAAAATACTTCATAAAAATTATCATCAAAACCACCCTCTCCCAATCACCCATCACATCCACCCCCAAACAAAAAAAACAATACTCCACCATAACAAAAATCAACCAAACAATTAAAATAAAAATCACCAAAAAAAAAAAAAAAAAATTCTTATCATTACAAATATTTAATATTATAATAATTAATCCTCATTAAAATTCTTCACTCTATCCATACATATACATACATCACCCCCACACATACCCACACTATAAAAATACATTCACATCCAAAATACACGCATTTATACCCAACAAAAAATAAAAAAAGTGTTGGGCAAAAAAAAAAAAATGAAATATGAAAGTGAGATAGAGTAAAGAGAACTTGCTTGTGTTGTTTCAATCTGATGTGGGGGTGTGTGGGGGGTTGGGGGGGCACGTCAACAGGGTCGTTTGTCAGCTTTTCGTATATTTCCCGGACGAATCGCTTTTCTTTTTCTCAACCTCCTATACCTATCGCCCTCTAAACCTTTTTCCCTTCTCTTATACTTCTTCTACCACTCACGTCCACTTGCTCATATTATTCTCCTCTTCCTCTCCCTCCCTCTCTCATTCTCTCAATCCTCTATATATACAATACACATACATATATATAATATAAAAGAAATAAATTGTTCTAGCTATTACTGTGAAGAAAAAAAAAGGAAAAAAAAAAATAATAAATTGTTATTAGGTTTTCGGGGTCGACTATAACGTCGCAATAAATATTCTGGATATTTTTTTTTACACGTATGAAAATAATATATATATAATGATAATAATGATAATAATTATTATGATGTTTAGATATATATATTTTGAATGCATAAATTAAATTGTGAATGAATCACTCGAGTCTGTGATGAAAATTATATTTTTCCACTCATTCAACGCTAACCCTTTTTTTTTTTTTTATAGCCCTCAAGCAATTCACATTTTATATAAATTTATTATAGGTATATATATGTATGTGTGTGTATAGTATGTATAGAGAAGAGTACGTTGAGTGAGGTTAAAGTGAAAAGAGAATAATATATATTGAATATTGGGCGTTTGTTCCATCGCGCTGAGATTGGATTTAATTAAGGATAAAATTAAAGCCAAGTTGAAGTAATTGGATGATTAGCCGGGCAAGCGGCAATCCAATCAGCGTATTTCTGTTGAGTGGCCAATCAAACCCTCTTGAAATTGGCGCTATATCCCCGGTCCAATTTGCATGGAATTTGAATCGCTAATCGACTGTATTCGCGAATTTAGTTTCACTTCAGGGACAATGATGGAAAAAAAATTATTTTTAGGATATTATTGAATATTAAATTGTATGATGGGAAGTGTGATTAAAAAAAAAATTGGGGTTGGGTGATTAATATTGTGATATATGGACCATGATGGGTAATTAATTAATTGGATGAATGAATGATTTTTCAAAATTCATTTTCTTATTAGAAAAATGAAAAAATTTTTTGAATATTCAATTATTTTATATAATTTGTTATTAATGACAACAAAATTGAATAGTTGATATTATAGTACATGGATCTTAATGAATAAATAATTAATTAAATAAATAAATAATTTTTCAAAATTCATTTTCTTATTAGAAAAATGAAAAATGTTTTTTAGTATTCAGTTATTTGATTTGAATTGTTATTAATAATAGCAATATGAAATAGTTGATACTACAGTATTTATATTTTATTGAATAAATAATTAATTAAATGAATAATTAATTTTTCAAAATTTATTTTCTCATTAGAAAAATGAAAATTTTTTTAAATATTCTATTATTTTATATAATTTGTTATTAATGGCCGACAAAATGAAATAGTTGATACTATAGCACATGTATCTTAATGAATAAATGATTAATTAAATAAACAAATAATTTTTCAAAATTTATTTTCTCATTAGAAAAATGAAAATTTTTTTAAATATTCTATTATTTTATATAATTTGTTATTAATAACAGCAAAATGAAATAGTTGATACTATAGTACATATATCTCAATGAATAAATAATTAATTAAATAAATAAATAATTTTTCAAAATTTATTTTCTCATTAAAAAAATAAAAAATTCAGAAAATATTTAATTATTTCATATAAAGTGTAATTAATAGTTTAATACTAATAAAATAAAATACTCAATACTATACTACACATATCATACTAAATAAACAATAAATAAAATAACCAATTAATTTTTCAAAATTTATTTTCTCATGAAAAAAATAAAAAATTCAGAAAATATTTAATTATTTCATAAAAATTACAATTAACCCTAACAAAATAACCTACTCAACACCATACTACACAAATCACAATGAATAAATAAAAAATAAAATAAAAAACTAATTTTTTTTCAAACTCATTAAATAAAAAAATTTATTTTTTTTATTTTTCTTGTTTAATAAAGTGAAAGATTTTCTCCACTCAGGCAAATGATTGGCAAAGTTATTGACAGACTCAAGAGACTCTATATAGAATGTTACCGTAAATTAAATCCCCCTCTAATAATATATATATACATTATACATATACATATATATATATATATATATAAGTATATATTTATCGTCTGGGAATGGGAATCGATATCTCGGGCTGTGGATTGACCACATTGCGCGCGCTCTTGGACAGAGTCTCATTTGTCGGTGGGCGTCGTAATTAATCGAGAACTCGCTGCGAGTTCCCGCCTTTGATAGCGGCAACGTTAAAGGGGGTAGGCGTGGCCAGGGTGATGGCTAAAAACAAGCGAGAGTGTGCGTCGTATTGAACTAACCCCCCCGCTGGGTTCGTCGTACGCTTTCAACCCACGTGACAATACCACAGCCAATCAACGAACGTTAATGAGAGATCGAAATTCACCCTTTTAATTACCGTCTGCGATTCGACGACTGTAGAATTTAATATCAATACTCTGGTAATTCATAAAGCTCATATTCCTATCAGGGATGTTGTATAAAATATAAAAAAAAATAAAATGTTGATTTAAATATTAAAAAAATGTTAAAGATTAAATTTTTTATTAATTTCTTTTTTTTTTTTGTTTATGTGATGAATTTGTATTTGTCGTTTTGATGAATGGGAATTATATAGGGGAAGGTGAGGGGGGAAAAAGCTCTGTCTGTTTAACGAGGAGAGAAAATAAATAGGAAAAATATTTTTACCACAAAATTCCGTCGATTTTCACGCTGAATAAAAATTATTATGAAGCGAAAATAATGAAAAAAAATGTATAAATAAATAGAGAAAGTGCACAGGAAGATCAAAGGAACATCTTTGAGTAACTGTAGTCTTGGTATTTTTCCCTGGGCATCAAGCACGTTTGAACACGAATGACTTGAATAAAAAAATACAAGATGGAAAAAAAATAAAGAATTATCTATAAGTAAAAAATATGTTTATCGTTTAGAAAACATCAGAAGATTTTTTTAAATGCTGCAGTGCAAACTCATGATTATTTTTTCGTGGCATAGTTTGATTTTTTTTTTTTCAACGTCAAAAATTCTCTAACCTTTATCTCCAACTATACTTTATATATACTCTTTCGAGTTCCCCGTGGGGAGTTTTGTGAGTGCGGTGAAAATTTCGCGCGATTCAACGAGCAAAGAGGAGAAGCACTCGTCACCTATTCGAATACGTCAAGCTGAACATGCGTGACACGCACGCTCACACATTAATATTGAAGAGCACGACGGTGTGAGAGATGAGAAAATATAAGCAAAAGAATAAAAATGCACCTGTGTTCCATACCACATTTATGAAAGCAACGACAACATAAAAAAAGTAAATATATTTTTTATCTAGTGGGAAATTTTATACAAAATAGTCCGTCTAAACATTCGTGTCGAATGTTTTTTAACATAAATTTCGAATACAATTAAAACACAAGATTATTAAAGCAGAAAAATTATTTAACAATTATAAATTAAAAATATTTTATATTAAATATTTTTATTTATTATTTTGTGAATTAAATTTCTTTTATTTTTATTTATTATTATTATATTATATACATATTATTTGATATTATATTATATATTATATCAAATATATATAATAGAATAATAATAAATAAAAATAGAATAAATTTAATTCACAAGATAAATAATAAAAATAATAATAGTAGATTATATTACAAGTGAGTGAAATAAGCCATTATAAGCGAGTGAGATTTTTGACGCACGAGCGCTTGCGCGAGTGTGACAATTATTCTCACGAGCTTATTATGGCATTTCACTCACGTGTGATATACGACGTTTTGTCCAACAGTTGTAGTTTTTCTTAAAAAAAAGTATAAAAAAAGAGTATAAAAAATTATGAAAAAATGTCAAGCATTGAGATCTTGGTTATCATGTTCGGTGGATTGGTTGTCATGGATACGTTGTTGATGAAAAACAAATTTTCGATTATAATATCATTTTTACCACTATATAAAATTTAGTCACTAGTGAGAGAAATTTGATTTTACTCACTGAAAACAAACGTATAAAACACCTGAAAAACTGGAACTGTTGGACAAAATATTTTTATTTATAATTTTGTGCATTAAATTTCTTTTATTTTTATTTATTACTATTATATTATATATATTATATTATCACATTATAACTTATACCATAAATATGCAATATAATAATAATAAATGAATAAAAAATGAATTTAATTCACAAGATAATAAATAAAAATAATAAAATATTTTTATTTATAATTTTGTGAATTATATTTCTTCTATTTTTATTTATTATTATTATATTATATATATTATATTATATCACATTATAAATTATACCATATATACATAATATAATAATAATAATAAATAAAAAAAAGAATAAATTGAATTCACAAAATAATAAATAAAAATATTTTATATTAAATATTTTTATTTATTATTTTGTGAATTAAATTTCTTCTATTTATTATTATTATTATTATTATTATTATTATATATTATTAAAAACAAATGAAATAAAAGAAAAAGTGAATTAAATATATTAAATATAAAACGAAATTTTTGTCAGAATAAAAATAAACGAAATATAATTCAAAAATTAATTTTCGTTCATTCTAATCATCAACTCCTCCTCATCCCCCCTGCTGATAATTAATTATCAATCATCCCATATAAAAATTCAATCATACACCCTCTGATATATATAATAAATAAAAATTTTTTACACACATATACATAAACTCAAGAGTTTTTTTTTTCTCTTGAACACGACGAAAGTATGCATCGAGTGTCCTCCTATTCCCTTAAAATTCTGATGGATCTCTCCGCACTTTGCAGCCTCACAACTTTTTCCTCACATAGAGCTATACATACATATGTGAAAGCACTTGAGAGTATCTGCACAAAGTTCACGCATACGTGGATGGTACAAGAGCAGACAAATCTACATAGACATCGAAGCAAAAGAAAGAAGATAAAAATAAAGAAAGTGAGTGAGATAAAAAAAAAAATAAAATAAGGGTGAATCAAATGTGAATGGGAAAGCGCTGCACACACGACGAGTGTGTTCGCTATTGAGAGAAAGAGGGTAAGGAAATTTCGCGTGGGGTGTAACGGTAAAGGAGGCAAACGGGAGGATGGGAGGGATACAAATGCTACTGGCGGTGGTAATGGTGATGGTGATGGCGACGGTGTGGTGGCAGCTAGCGAGACCCGGGCGCGCATTCTTCCATATATATATAAAGGATTCCAGTTTAAAAATACAAATGGAGTATCGAGCTTTCGTGAAACGTGCTCGCGACGCTGGGAGAGTGGTGGCAATACGAGCGTCAGGAGCCTGGAGATGAGAAAGAATAAAGAAAAAAGAAAAAGAAAAAAAGTAAGCGAGAAGAATGGCAGGATTGAACATGTTGGGACGAGAATGACGACAAAGACAACGCGATGACGACGACGACGACGGCGACGGACGGGTAGGGCCCACGCTCGACAGTCCGGGAGTGCCAGTGCAGGATGTAGAGTAAAAGTATAGAGATGAGTGCGAGGAATGAGAAAGGAACTACACCACCACCTTATCATCCCCCTTTGCATTGAACGTTGGGGTAGAGAGATATTTCAAAAATCGAATATTGATCAGCACTGCCAATTCTACCCTCCACTGTAATCCGTATGTGTGTTAGGTTTTTGTATGGGTGTGTGCCTGCCTCCGCGTTTCGTCATCTCACTTTGTCCCTCACATTCTCGTTCTCCTTAAAGTTTTTCAAATATATTTATTTATTTATATATTTATTAGAGTGGGTAAAACAAAACTTTTAATTTTTTTTTTGTTTTGTTACTATGGAAATGTTGGTTGAGGTGACGAAAAAAAGAACCTGGGTTAAGGGCAGCTCTTAATTTTGATGTTGAGAGGTTTCGCATCGTGATTTTTGATTTTGCATTTAAATAACATGGAATTTTTTGTTTTTTATTGTTAGAATTTTTTAGCTTATGAATTAATAGACGGATTCAAATGATCAATACATATTTTTATAGGAAATTGAACGCTCTACAAGAAAGGTATCTTATAATTTTTTCATAATTTTAACTGTTTAGAAGATATCGGAAGTTAAAGTTTGAAGAATTTAACAAAAATTTCTTTGTTACTTCTAAATTTTATAACTCGTAGACAAATAAATATTATAAAATGCGCAACGTATATTTTTGTAGGAAATTGAACGCTCTACAAAAAAGGTCTCTTGTGGTTAATCGATTACTCTGACCATTTAGAAGATATTTGCATTCATGACTTGAATGGATAAATTTAAAATATTTATTAAAAAACTATTAAAATCAGTACGCAGGGATTCGAATGCGAATATCTTCTAAATGGTTAGAGTAATCGATTAACCACAAGAGACCTTTTTTGTAGAGCGTTTAATTTCCTACAAAAATACATTTTGCGCACTTTATAATATTTATTTGTCTCCGAGTTATAAAATTTAAAAGTAACAAAGAACATTTGTTAAATTCTTCAAACTTTAACCTCCGATATCTTCTAAACAGTAAAAGTTATGAAAAAATAGTAAGATACCTTTTTTGTAGAGCGTTCAATTTTCTATAAAAATATATATTAATCATTTGAATCCGTCTATTAATTCATAAGCTAAAAAATTCTAACAATAAAAAAAAAATTTCCCATGTTATTTAAATGGAAAATCAAAAAACACGCTGCGACACCTCTCAAAATCAAAATTAAGAGCTACCCTTAACCCAGGCTCATTTTTTCGTCACCTCAAACAACATTCTCATAGTAACAAAACAATAAAAAAATTAAAATCATTTTGTTGGCCCACCCTAATATTTATTCTTCACGCGCATTCTTCTAACATTTTTCTTTTTATTCATCTTTGCATCGTCCTCCACCTTCCTATGATGTGTCTCCAACACATTTCTCTATCTTTCTTATTCCAGTTCAAACCAGTTCGTTCACGTTGCATCGTGCACATACCAGTTCGCGCGCGTTTCACCGTCAGATAAATAAATACATACATCCATACATACATACATACATACATATACATACAATATATATACGTATGTATTGTATAGACACATATGAGAGAGAATTGCATCCCTGTCCGTGAATTTTTCCCTCGATATATATTTTTCTTTCTCTTGCTATCGAACTTCAGTCGTTTCTTAAAACGTTCCTATCTGTGCGCATACACACACACACACACTGACAAATATTATTATATGTAAGAAAGAATAGCAAAAGACTTTGTGTATATAAGTATAGTATATATACATAGGTATTTATATATACATATATAAAGTGTTATATACATAGAAATTCCCTTCCGTTTTTCTCCAAGTGTCCACACCCAACGGTGGCGTACGTAAGTAGATAGACACACGTTTGCGTTTGCGTCCGACATTTTCTCTCGTTGCAGAGACGAGGTGGAGGAGGGAGAGGATAGAGGGTAGAGGGTGACCAGAGAGCTGGAGAGAAATGAAAGGGAAAAAAAAAATAAAGAGCGAGAGAAAGAAAAAAATAAAATGAAATAAAAAAAAAAAGAGAAAAGAAATTGAAGAAGACGAAGAAGGGGGTGGTGGCTCTCAGATTACTCACCCTTATATATGGGCGCTATATGGCCGGAGGCTGCGAGAGGGTAGGGAAAGAGAGAGAGTGAGAGGGAGGAGGGTCTTTTAATGGCAGCCATCCAGGCACCCACCCATCCTCTTCGTTCTCTTTTATTCCCCTCAGACCGCGCTTCTATACTTTATATACCTCTATCGTCTTCCTTCGTCGCCATTGCTCACCCCCTTTAGCTCCACACCCCATCTCAAAGTCGCCTTTTTCTTGGACTATAACGTCCTCTCATATATACACACACATACACTTGGGCATTAGCTTATTCTTATATGTCCAACGACGAATGCTACTGATCCCTCGCGCGCTTATATGTAGATCCCCTTTTGCGTAATCGCATTTTAAATTACTTCGAATGTAGATGTTGGTATTAGAGATATTAAATTGGATATGTGTTGTATACGGTATTTATATATGCATTGGTATATATGTAGTGTATATGTATATGTATATTTAAATGGGGTTGTGTATTTGCATTATTTTTTCGTACAATTTTGTGATAAAATGGATAAAAGAAAAATATTTCGGTTAATGGTAAGAATTTTTTTTTTTTTTTCATT
>JAQQBS010000004.1:2510229-2520559 GCA_030347275.1 Microctonus aethiopoides
ATGTTGATTTTTTTTTATGGATTGTACTATATTTTTTAGGGGAAGGGGATGTAGGGAGGGTGAGGAATGGCGTTGTTAATTGAAAATTTATAGATAATAAATATTTTTAATTTTTATGGATAAATTTTAACTCAAATTTTTTGAGTTGGAAAAATTATTTGTGATTTAAATTGATTTTATTTTGTGTTGAATTTGAAGTTAATTAATTATTAATACAATTAATATAGTAATATAAACATATATTTGTGTGTATATGAATCAAAAATTTATAAATATATTTAAAATAAGAAATAAAAAATAAATAAATTCATAAATTTATAAATTTATAAAAAAAAGAAATATAATTTATATATTTATTTGTATATAATTAATATAATAATATAAATAATATAATTAATTATGCAATTCTTTTCTAATATTCAACATAATTATTAATATTAAATTAAAAATTTGTAAATATATTTAAAATAAGAAATAAAAAAAATAAATAAATTTATAAATTTATAAATTTATAAAAAAAAAAAAAGAAATACTAATTTATATATTTATTTGTATATATAATTAATATAATAATATAATAATATAAATAATATAATTAATTATGCAATTCTTTTCTAATATTCAACATAATTATTAATATTAAATTAAAAATTGATAGATATTATTTTAATTCTGTTCCAACTAAAATAAAAAAAAAAATATTTTATTTCGTTAATTTATTAAAGAAATATTTAAGTTTTAGTAAAAATCAAATCTAATTCAGCAATTATTATTTCTTAATTAAATATTTTTGAAATTATTTATTTATTTCTTAATATTTTAAAATTATTAGTTCAACAATATTCTCAACTCGACAATTCTCCTCACATTTTTCATCACTTGATTGATATCATCTTGACTCGAGCAAATATATTCAGAAATTTAATCCAAATGGTCAACACTCAATGTTGCTATATAATCCGAAGTTAAAACAGGGTGGACACTGACCGATCGTTGGATTTCAAGATAACGCAATGGTATAATGTATAACACAGGACAACTGATTAAACGACGCACCCTCACTTTCATCGACCACTTTAACAATGACAAATTTACACAATATATAAAAAAAAAAAAAAAAGATTAATAACTTTGATTTGTTAACACAAACACAAATATCCTCACTAACTTCCTACAATAAATATAAAAAATTCACTCAATGAAATATAATAAAAATAAATTAAACAAAATATCAATTGAATTTATAAAAGAATAAAATAAAGAGAAAAATTAATTTTTAAATTCTACTAAAATATCAACAGCTTTAAATTCAAAATTGTCATATGGATAAAATCGATACTACGTTTCGGGAAATGTGAATGTCTGTATAGGAAAAAAAAATAGGGCTAGAAAAAAAATGGGGGAATTTAAAAATTATTATTATATACGTAAAATAATTTATTTTTCTTTTTTTTTTTTTCTATTTGTATTTTATCGATCACAATAAATGTTTAATTGTGTATATAAAGAACTCATTGAGATAATTAAAATTTCCTCCTTCAGACGAGGTTGAAGAGTGTCGAATGAACTTGTGTATCGTAAAATAAAATGGTATTAAAAAATAAAATAAAATGAATGACCGAACAGTAAAATAAGTCGTTGGCGTGCAAAGTGAATTGAGAATGAATAAATGAAATGATGAGAACTGATAGCTGGTGGATATCACGTATAAAAACTTGGCGTCGTCTTCTTATTATGCAGCCCTGTCGCGCGTTAAAGGTTGGGGTTGCTTGATGAGTCGACTTTGGTATAAGGTCCTTCCTTTGGGAAATATTCTCTCTCACTGTCCTCCCCTTAATTCACGTCTTTTTTATTTTTTTTTTTTCTCTTTTATATATTATACATACACTCAGCATGCACAAATGTAAGAATCGCGGCTGTAATATAAATAATTTATCACACTGCGGTGGGGGAGTAAAAAAAAAAAATAAACATAATTTTATTTATTATGTAATAAATTATTTAATTATTTTTAAATGTTGATAAAAAAAATTATGAATATTTATATATATTTTTTTTATCAATTTTAAAATAAAATGTGAGTTTTAATTTATTTTTAATCAATTATTTCTCACAAAAATAATATTCAGTTAATAAAATGTTTAATATTAATATTATTAATATTTAATTAATAATCGATAATTATTATTTTAATTCAAAATAATTTTGGGATAAAATTTATGTTAAAAAGTGTTCTAACTAGAATCATGAAATGTAGTATTTGATTTTGTTAATTAATTAATAAAAAATAAATTCGACAAAATTTCGATTAAATTTAAAAAAAAAAATTTGAAAAAAAAAAATTTATTTTTAAATTCTACAACAATTTCAACTGATTTAAATTCGAAATTATCATATAGATAAAATCAATACATCGTTTTGAAAAGCTACATTGAACGTGAATGTCTGTAAAAAAAAAATAAAGCTTAAAAAAAATATGGAAATTTTAAACTTATTATTATAAACGAAAATAATTAATAAAACTGATCGATTTTTTTTTTCTATTAGTATTATATCGTTAAATATTCATCATGTGGATTATATATAATCTAATTAACAAATTAAAACAGTCACAATTATAAAAAAAAAAATGTGTCAAGAATTTTCTATTTCCATCAACAGAAAAAAAAAATTTTAATTAATATAAATTAAAATTTTAAAAATCTTTCTACTCCCACACAAATTTTTCAATAAAAATCCCATTCAAAATAAGTGTTAAAAATACCAATAAACCCAAATTTGAAAACAGCTTTCACCCAAAATCCCTCAATAAATATAAAACAACATAAAAAAATAATTTAAATTAATTTTCCAAATTCTCATCACAATATTAAATTCAAATTCACCTGAATATACATTCAAACATTTATACATTCTCACTCAAACATATTCACAATTGCATGTGTGTCACCTTTGAATCTTGGCACGTAGCCAAGATAGTGCCACACATAAAATTCGCAGCCTATAAGCGACTTGAGACTATTTCCCCTCTCAATTTTCCTTCATATACACCATCCACTTCTATTTCCTTCACTCCCTCTCTCATGACAGTCTCGATGGTCGGCGTGCTGCCACCTTCTATACATACATACATACATACATACATAAGTTTTCTTCTTCATCCTCATGCTCACATGAAGCTAATCATATTTTCTAATCCGACCGTTGCGTTGGTGTGAAGGAAAAGCGAAGCAAAAAAAAAAAAAAATTCGCGTCTCTTCGTTCTCTCGCTGGTATATCATATAATTTTCCGACAAAAAGCACTTACGCTTCGGGTCCATTCTCACCCTTCATCGTTTCATCCCCCTCGCAGCCCTTCAGCGTTGTTGGAAAAACGTGTTCAGCGTTGGATGAGAGGCAAAAGTGCATTTGTGTCAACTTTAATAGAATATTTTATATATATATATTTTTTTTTTTATATATATACTTAACTGTACAGTTATGTATATCAAAGTTTTTATCCTTGACCCATTATTTATTTATTGTAAGGATATTATTTTTATTTAAGATTCATAAAATTTTAATATTTCATTATTTATTCTTGAATATAAAAAAAATTATTTTTAATAAAATAAATTACGATGCTTTTATTTTTTTATTGGGTAATATTTATTTATTTATGTATTAAATAATACAGTGGATAATTATTTTTTTATATTTTTAGGTTTTTTAGTTTGAAAATTATTGTATGAAATAGGAAGATAAATAATTTTTATTAATTCATTCAAGGAATTAATTTAATAATATTATTTATTTATGAAAAAAGTTATTTTTAATAAAATAAATTACGATGCTTTTATTCTTCTATTGTGTAATATTTATTTACATCTCAAATAATACAGTGGATAATTATTTATTTATTTTTTTAGGTGAATTTTGAATTTAAAAATTATCTAATAAAGAAACAAAAAAATAATTTTTATAAATTCCTTTAAGAAATTAATTGAAAAATATTATTTTTCTATTGTGTAATATTTATTTACATCTCAAATAATACAATAGATAATTATTTGTTTATATTTTTAGGTGAATTTTGAGTTAAAAAATCATCCAACAAAGAAACAAAAAAATAATTTTTAATATAATTCATTTAAGAAATTAATTTAATAATATTATTTATCTATAAAAAAAATAATTGTTAATAAAATATTACAATGCTCTTATTTTATTTATTGTGTAATATTTATTTATGTCTTGAATAATACAGTGGATAATTATTTGTTCATATTTTTAGATGAATTTTAAATATAAAAATAATCTAATGAAAAAGGAAGAAAAATAATTTTTATTAATTCATTCAAGAAATTAATTTAATAATATTATTCATTTAAATATTCCTTCTCATTCTTCTATCAGTCGTATTCATCATCATTTAAACTAATTGTTGCAATTAATAAAATAAATAAAACAATAAAAAAAAAATACAATACCTTGATATTTATAAAAAAATTTTTGTTATGTTTTGATCAGAATAATGTCTGTGTCATTATCAACAGACAACAATGATAACAACAACGGCATGATGTGATGAATAAATATATGAATAATGTAAAAATGATGTTAAAGCAATTGGGTAAACATCACAAAGGACTTGTGTCGGCATCTGTCGGCAAAGATCGATCCGACGGTAGCAAACGAGAAATGTTTGTCTCTTTTTAAATCTCTCTTCGCTCTCATTCGCTCACAGCGATCATAAGAAGTTCACATTCACTATCAAAATACTCCCACAAAACTCTACTTAACAATATAATATTATTCCCAAACAAATACCATTCACAAGTACATAAATAAATAAACAAATAAAACATTTAATAAAATCAAATTTATTAAATAAAATATTCTGAAAATTTTTTTAAACAACTCGCATTCGTATTTAACAATTTATATTCATTCATCACACTTATTATTATAATAAACAATATTTCGATTCATTAAAAAAATATAAATTTGCAATTATTGAAATAAAAATTTAATAAAAAATTATAAATATATTTTTTATTTTTTCATTTTTATTTTAAATAATAAATTTTTTTTTCACGTTCAGTATTAATAATGAAACAAAATACGGTTTATTAATACAAATATGGATGAAGTTGAGCAAGTAGAAACAGGCTGGTGCAAGTTTATAAATTTTTAGAACGTGTCGCAACGCGCACGAGCATCTGCCACTGAGAGTAGATAATTCCAAAATAAGTCAGACACGACATTTACTATCGGACATTTTAAAAGTACATATGTATTATGTTTTTCCTCTCCTATATACATACATATATACTATTCCAGCATTAATGTCGGTCGTATATACATCTGCGCAAGTCAGTTAAATAATTCGCCTCAGCCATAATTTTTTTATTCTCATCAATCTAAACAGGAAAATTAATTTTATATTTTTCTCTCCATCCTCATTCCACTCCCTCTCAATTCAATCTAATGAGAAAATAATTCTCAACTGAAATACATAGAATCATTTGCATACACAATACAAACTCAATAATAATCAAAAGAAAAAAATAACTAAATAAAATAAAATAAAATAAAATAAAATAAAGTTGAATTCAGCATTGGAATTCACCAGAACACAACGGATCATTATACATTGAATAATATTAATGCTTTATACAATAAAAAAAAAAATACCACGCGTTAAAGAGACGAATATCCCACCAAGTTGTACATAAATATTAAAAAAAAAATCGAGGTAACGAGGGAGAAGCGAACCCTCAAGTGGCATCGGTGGGCGAGTTCGTCGTCGTTTCTCGATGGACGTCATTGCTAAATAAAATGAGAGGTGGAGAAACGACAAGAAGGAGAATGTGACTGGGGAAATGGAGATGATGTTAAGGAGAAACGAATTTTAGATGAGAAAATATAAGAAAAGTGGGGACGAAATGGCGGTGGAAATTAAGTCCGGGGATGATTTTTCCCCTCTCGCGAGCGTTGCTCTGAGCGACACCTTTTTATATTTTTCATCTTCTTCTTTATCGTCGTGTGTTGGATTTTGAAATGAGCTAAGGTCCTTGTCCCATCGCTTTTATCCCCCTCTACCTCATCATACTCACACACACATATAGACACACACACATGTATAAATATATATATATATACACACAACTACTAATTCATAAAGCATACTATAACGTTGTTTCTCCTACGACACTCAATGTGGCACTGAAAACACTCGGAATATTTCACGCGCGTATTGGAGGGCGTGCGCGTATATGTGTGGACTCGTGCGCGGGGGTGTAAACATAACAAGTTCATGCGCGTTGTGGGCGTTAACAATATGGCGATAGTGTACGCCCATGTGATAATGGTGGGGGCGCGCGAGGGGAAATTCTTTGAGTGGGATAAAATCATGTGTGTTTTTCGCGTTTTATTTTTCTTTCTTCTATTTAATTTTTTTTTTTTTTTTTTTTTTTTTTTATGTATGTGTAGAATGTCTCGTCGCGCGTAGGTGATTCAAATGCGCACACACGTGGCCCCTCAGAGGGCTTTTCTTGTTTGGATATACCTATGTGTGTGAGAGTGTATAATATATACATGGGGAAATAGACTAAAAGGGGAGATTCTTCTCCTTTTCACTGCGCTATCCTACTCGAGAGCTCGTCTTAGCTCATGTAGATGTGCGGGAATTCACATATGTGGGACGAGCTAAAGTACAGATGGGGGTGAAGAAGTTTTGTCTGTATTCATTATATGTATATGTGTGTGTGTATGGCGTTTTCTAAATGTGGAGGGTACAGAAAGGGGCAATGTTGCCCGGGGAATCATGAGGGAAAGAGTGGGAATGGCTAACGTGTATGGGGATGAATTTGTTTTTTTTTTTTTTTTTTTAGTTTTATTTTTATTTATGGAAATTATTTTTGTATGAATTATATTTTAAGGTGTGGCACTGAATAATTTTGGATTGGAGGGCAGGGAGGGGGTTAGTAGTTAGTGGTAATTAGGGTTGATTAATTGGGGAGATTGTTTTATTTTTTTTTTTAATTTTATTTATTGATTAAGGGAAAGAAATTTGGAGAGAATTTAATTGAGCTTTTTTTTTTTTGTTTGTTAATTTATTTTGGGTTGTTGGTTAAGAATAATTGATGGTTATTTGTTTTATTGTTTGTATTTAGTTTTATATTTAATATTTAATTGCAATTATTTATAGATACGAATTTTATTTTAATTATTGAATTATTTTTTTTTTTTGGGGGTTGAATAATTATGAAAAATTATGTTTGAAGTTGAATTTATATTGATATGTGTATTGTTAATTGCTATTGATAATTAAATTTATTAGTTTATAGTGAAGTTAATAAAAATAATAATTGATTAAAAATTTAATAAATTTCTAAATGTTTATTAAACAAATTTAAATGTTTTGTATTAAAAATTAATAATTAGTCAATTATTTATTTGAAGTATTACACAAAACCGTCGATGATTTGGTATAGTTTATTAATAAAATATTCATTATAATAATTAATAAAATTTAAATATAATTAACATTGTATTATAAAATTAATTTCTTAGCCTTAAATAAAATGACAAATGATTAAATAAAAAAATTTAATTTGATATTTTATACAGTGTCACAATGTTTTTATTGATATTTGTTCATTATGTCCGTATCACAAATATAAATAAAATAATAGTTCCGGAAATCCATGACTTATCCAGTGTTATATTTTTATTCCTGTTTTTTTTTTTTTTCTTCTTTCCCTTCTGCATCATAGATACTATGCAGATTCGTTCGATTATACTACACAATGTCACGTTGGTATTGGTCAGAATAATCGAGATGATGTTCTGGGGTTGAGATAAAAAAAATACAGCAAGGGAAAGGGCAGAAGTGAGTAAGATATACGTGTCTATACACGTTCAAACGTGTATAGACACGTATAGTCAGCGAAAGATATCAAGATTCCTCAATGAGAGAAAGCGAAGGGGCCGAAGGGCAACTCAGTGTGTTCCTTTTTGGCCCTAAATGTCCACCCTTGTGGCCAACAGCAAAAAAAAAAAAAAAAATGTATAGTGATAGAAAAAAGCCGATTCATACACGTGAATATAAGAGTAAAAAAGTATGTGTGTTATTTTTTCCGAAGCATTAAGCTTGGCTCCGATGGTGGTTAGAGTTTTGCGGACATAGTGAAGGGGGAAGTAATATTACATATTATATACTTTGTGTATGTATATGTATATAGAGAGAGAGTAAAAGAGAAATGTAATTTAGTTGGAAAAAATATTTATTGAATATCCGCGAAAAAATAAATAAGTAAATAAATTCTTTGAATTATGATAACGGATTTTTCAAACAAAGGGAATAGTTATTTAATTTTGTAATTTGTTAGAAATTGTTTGATTTAAGTAGTTTATTATATAATATTGTTATACTTCATTAAGGATAAATATTAATTAATTAATTAATATTTAATTTAAATTATATTATAATCAATTTTAATTATTATTTTTGGTTTTTTTTTGTGAGAGTTTGTAAAATTTCGATTCAAAATAAATTAATAACGATTAAGAATACAATGATTATTCTAAACTTAATTATTTATCGCTTTAATAATTAAAAATATGAATAAAATAATAAAAAGTTGTCTTAATTGTTCAAATTTAAGACACAAAAAAAATAAATCAGTAAATAAATTTTTTGAATAATTATAATGGATTTTACAAACAAAGGAAAATTATTTAATTTTGTTTATTTGTTAGAAATATTTTGTTTCAAGTAGTTTATAATATAAAAGTATCATTTTCTATTAAACATAAATATTAATTAATTAATTAAAATCTAATATAAATAATATTAATCAATCTAAAATTTTTTCGTATATTTTTTTTTATGAGAATTTATAAAATTTCAGTTCATAATAAATTAATAACGATCACGAATAAAATAATTATCACAAACTTAATCATTCATGGCTTCAATAATTACGTATATAAATAAAACAATCCATAGAAACAATGAAAAAGTGTCTCCAATTATTAAAATTAAAGACACAAAAATTTTAAACTAAATAAAAAATTTGATGAAATAAATCATACAATAAAAAATATAAATTCCAACATAAAAATTATTTCCCATGCATTTCCACCATTCCCCACATTGCCCCACTACCTCTCACATATACATACACACATATATACAAATAAAATCCATATATAAAATATATACTGCATCGCAAATATATTTTCGTTGCTTTTTTTTTTTTTGATCGTTTTATTTCAACAGCATTTTTATACACACATATATAACATTTTATATCTCTATGTATCTATATGTATATACCTCCCACAATGTGGGGTATACAATAACCATTCAAAGGATTCGTTATCACTGTATCCACGGAGAGAAAAAAAAATACCATTACGTCGCTAAATCCAATAGTCTCTTTCATCCTCCAATCGAGTCTCATAATTTTCCAATGAAATTTATATCGAGCTAGCGCGCACGTTCCACACCATAAATTATTTATACCGTGTACAATGCGAATGAATATTGCTAATATATATCTATATACAAACAGCCATACATATATGCAGCTATGTAAAAAAAAAAAACAGAATGAGAAAAGAATAAAAAAATAAGACGCCAAGTCATCAATAGAATGATGGGCGCGGTGAGATCTGCCTGTCTTGACGTGTTTCTCCCTTCCATTTTCGTTCACTCGTTAGTCCCGTCTGTTCTTGTCGGACATTGTAAATGCTTGGGTGAATCCATCTCTCCACATATATAATACATACTTCTCTCGTTGGACCAAACAATTGTGCGATAGACTTTGAGGCAAAGAGAGAATGAAATAAAAGTGAATAAAAAAAATAAATAAATAAATAAATAAAAATAAAATGCAGCAGAAATAGAAGCAGAGTACCATGGCGAAGCCTTCTTACAATTACAAATGTGGCGCGTTCTCTTAGCAATCCATTCCTTTACGTCGACGGTATAACGAATAAGACAAAGATATATAATATAGAGATATATATTGGGAGGGAAAAGAGAGGACAAGAGTAAAAGTTAGTTCATTGGTGGTTGGTTGGCTGGTCGTGCTCGCTTGCTTGTCCGCTTCTCAACAGGACAGACTCAATTTCCATTCATTTATTTTCGCCGCCATTTCACTGATTGCCACCGCGCGCGCTCTTCTTTCTATCATTTTTTTTATTTTTTTTTTGGCTTTTTCTTTCTTTATATATCTTTTTACTCTCCCTCTTCATCTCATCATTCCTCTCGCCCCGTTCAATTCCTCAGGCCCACCCATTTCATACCAAGCGGGTTCACTAGATATATATCCATCTA
>JAQQBS010000004.1:2521440-2534114 GCA_030347275.1 Microctonus aethiopoides
TGTTGTTGTTGTTGTTGTTGTTGTTGTTGTTATTATTATTATTATTATTATTATTATTATTATTATTATTATTATTATAAAGATAAAGATAAAGATAATGCAAGAAGTATAAAAAAAAATATGAAAATGAAATAGCTAAAAATTTATATAAATTAAATAAAAGTAAAATATATATAAAAAAAATTTTTTTTTAATTTAATAAATTAATCAATATTACTTCCATAAGTGTATTCTCAATATTATTTTAAAATTCTGCAAACCCAGCGTTCTCCATTAATTTTAATCATAAAAAAAAAAAATAAAATAAAATAAAAAATAAAAATTATATCAATTGATGATAATTTTCTCTGTTTTTATTTAAATAATAAATATTCCAATGGATTTAATTACAGTGAAAATTTGGTGTATTCATGTCAAAGAATTGAAATTATATTAAAAAAAAAAAAAAAAAATAAAAACAATTTATTTATTGCAATACACTGCACGATTTTATATACAAGATTCACTTCGAGAGAGCAGTGTGGCAGAGAGAAAACGAATTCAAGATGAATCGCTTTGACATGTACCAGCCTGCAATGCTGATAATGGTGGCAGTACGTAGGGGGTGCAAGAGGGGAGACACAGAGAGTATGACGAACAGGAAGAGAAGCCCAAGCGCGTTATCATCGGAAATCTAAAGCTCCAATGGGATCCTGTTATTTTTGTAAATATGGTGATTGAACGTTCTTCATAGTAGTTGACGAGAATTTACTCACTTTACTTGTAGGTATATAGCTATATACATATATATATATATAGTTATTTGTGTGTATATATACCGGATGTATAGCTTGGATTCAGTAAACACATTTTCGTAGGTTCTCAGCTTTCTCTCGAGACATTTAAAATCGATAATTTCGCATTTACTTAACTTTTATTTTTGTTCGTTTTATTTATTCGTTTCTTTTGGTTTTTTTTTTTCTTGTTTTTCGTTTTTTTCATTCTTTTGATATTCTTCTTCCTGCTTCGGTTACAAATGCATATACTCTTCTTCTCTTCATTAATATCATCTTGTCGGAGAGATAAGTCTCTGCACTCAAATCCGATTGTGCGCTCTATTCGTCAATTCTCAATGGAATTCATTTTTCCATCGATATAAAAATATATCTACATGCTATATGTGTGTATATACATAAGACATAAACATGTGTGTATGTATATATGATGATAATATATCATAACGATGAGATAAATATTATTTTGTTAATGTTTTATTTCATTTTTAATACTCTTAAATTTTTAAGTGTTTATAAATTATTTATTATAGTTTATTTTATTTATTTACTATCGAGCTTTTTTTTTTGTGTATGTTGACATAAAGAACATGACTTGGAAAGAATTAAAAAAATCGTAGAAATGTTCCACTCATTTTTATTAATTAATTTATTAATATAAACCAAAATTATTTTTTTACATCAACAAAAATTTCCATTAAACAAAATTGCATACAAAAATAATTAACACAACTCTTGCATGGACTTTTACACAAAATTTTTTACTATCTAGTCATAACCATAAATTATTTATTTATATCTTTCTTATATATTTTTCATCATTTTTCTTTTATCCCAATTGAATCATTAAAAATATTTTACTAAAACAAACCGCAAAAAAAATTCTGTATCCTCATTCATAAATCCATAAACCCATACATACACATATCTACAAAATACGTATGATCCCACAACGGATCAACGTAAAAATAAAGTGGTTCGTTCATTAATATCTGCCTAGAATATTGTGTACATGTTTTTGGCAAAAGAAAAAGTCACGTATACCCGGATGGATGACCACGAGAGATCAACTATCCAATTCCCCGTGTGGGGTTTCAGGTCAAGGGTGGCGGTGGTGGTGGTACAGGGGGTCCAACACGAGAGGGGGTAGTTTTGTATCATAAAAAAATGCGAGGGGCCACAGACTTGTAAGCAAAGACGTGACATTAATGGCAGTAGTGGGATGCATAAAGCACGAACAAAAAAAGCAATTTATGATATGACGGGAAGAAAAAATAATGGTATGATAATGAAACGAAATGTTCGTTGTGACCCAAGCACAACAGACAGAGCGAGAGAGATTATAAAAACCTAGAAAAAAGGAAAGAAAACAAAAAAACAAACGCACATGTATGCAATGTGTGACGTTAAAACTTCCACCCCAAAAACAAACGGCAAAAAAAATAAATAAGCGAGAGAGCGAGAGAAGAAAAGCGAGAAATGGCTCGCCATGGGGGATGACTCTAGGGGGTGGTCGAGCGTAGAGAAGGCGGATATGTGAATATATATATATATATACATACATATACATATGTATATATCCCAATGAGTGAGATGAAAAGTAAAAAGAGCGAGGCAGAAAAAAAGTGGAAAAATAGGGAGAAAAAGAAAAGGGAGCATTTCAGGATAAGACCAAATCCACGCTTATGAGGCACGCCAAGACAAAAGCCTCCATTTCACCCAAACACAGAGCTAATATATATATATATACATATATGTATATATATGTATAAGATATATATAAATATATATATTTATAAATATAAGAGACTGAAGAGAATAAGAAGGGGAATTTGAACAACGTGTGCCTCATTGCTATACCTTTTGCAATTTAATATATATGTATGTGTATATATAAATGCATCTGCGCGTTCGGTTTTGTAACGTATACATAGATGAGGGTGGACCATGGACATGAGGCGGGATAAAATAGAAGCCGGTGGATTAGAGAAAGATTCGAAGGACGTTCCTGTTTCTACGAAGTCGACTACGAAGCAAAACGATTGGTAGATATATATATTTTATATTCATGTATTCGTGTGGATATATGTGTATGTATATGTATGGATGGATGGATGGATAGGTAGATAGTGAGAAAGAAGAAAATTGAGGATGAACGCACCCCTGAGTACCATGACGTCACAGCGGATTCGTTAGAACGCAACCACCATTAATCCGATGGACTTGACAGCTCTCTGGATTGTCTCCCGCAAGATTAATTCCCCCGGAAATAACGAACGGTGGACGTTACTGTTGAGGCAGAGGAGGAGGAGAGAATGAGGAATTTGGAATAATTGCCCTTGAAGCGTAAAAGGAAAAATGGTGAGGGGGAAAGAGAATTTGTGGGGGTGTTGAGGAGGAAAAAGAAAGAAGAAAAATGGATGGAGGAATGAGGGAATACAATGAGAATATAAAAAAAAAAAATGAAAAAAAGAACTTATCTCTTGTGGAAAATCAACGAGACTTAAAAATAATGAATTCTTTTACTCAACGAGGATGCAAATCAAGGCGCACTTGGCTCAAATTACTCGAGGGTGTATATCTGTATGTGTATATATGTATTTATAGAGGGAGAGAGGGTACAAATATCGTACATCAAAAGATATTTTTCTTTTCTCTCACCTTGGGAAATTAATTGCAGTGTCAAAAATTTTGTGTTACTGTCTATTAAAAATTTAGGTTTGTAATTTTTTTTTAATGCAAAATTTTATTAAAATTGTATACAAAAATTTGTATTTAAATTAATTAACACAAATTTTCGATTGAGTTTTTTATAAAATTTTTTACTGCATGAAGAAAATTTATTCGATTTCTTATATTTCTTACCTATTTCGAAATTTTTGGGCTTTTCCAAGTTTTCTAGTAGTCGATTAAACATCCCATGGCACTCGTTGGCCTATCAATTCTACCTTGAATCTAGGAAGCTTCTAAAAATCTAGGATTGAACCTAGTTTGATGCTTCTTACACCCAACAAAACATTCTAATATTTTATTTCATAATAAACTTAGACTTAAGTTCCTCCTTTGCGCCTTAGAACAAAGGATTTGGCAATATGTGACTACTTCGCGATGTTGTATTTCCTATTAAAATATTTCTAAACAACCTCCCGTGCTCCTGAAGAACCTCACTAAATCCCAATAATGAGATTCAAAGTATCAAAAAAATTTCGACTCGTAAAATCTAAAAAAAAAAAATCAACCATAATTTTTTCTTCATTATTAACCTCATTCTCACCAAAATAAAACAACCATATCTCTTCATCATTTATATAAATCATCCCTTCATCATTACCTCCTCCCTCTCAACTTCCATCCATTTCATTCCATTCTATTTATCCATTATTTTCTTCTTTAAGAAAATCTTCCAGGCATTTTTTGTTTGCCGCTTTTGGGCGCTCACATAAGCCTTTACGAAACCCAGTGGAAGCTAATCTAATCCTCAACTATATACCAGGAAGCGCGCACGCTTCAACCTGTACCACACACGACGTCACAAACATACATATACACATAAAACACATCCATACATATACATAAAACTCACGAGCTTTCTTATATGTACATAAACGCGACTAATACATTCGCATGTACAAAAATATATATCTGATATCATATGTGAAATTCGTATGTGTGTACAAATGTGTTGGGGGGCGAGAGGGTAGGAGAGATAAGGGTAGGGGGAAAATGTAAGAGAGCACAAGAGTGGAGTGAAGTAAAAGAAAAAAAAAAGGGGGAGGATGAAATAAGAGAGAAGGGTGAGACGTTGAGACGACGAAGGTTCAAAAAGGGGAGTTTGGGGGCGGCAGTCGCAGCAATAGCGATGGCGCCCCGCGTTCAGGCGTTTATTATTATGATTATACTTGATATCCCCTGCCCAAAGCAGGACCAGCCTGCGAAACTTTCCCTCCTTTCCTTTCCGATATTAATATTATTTTTGCCCGGGCGTAGCGGCCGCCATATATCTCAGCTCTGGGCATAAAATCCATTCGCCGTTTTCCCCATACCCACAAGCCACTCTCTCTCGCCTACAGAGTCCGTCTTGCTCCACCCTATTACCACCCCCTGCTAACGGACAGAAGGGTGAACGGAAGCGCGAGAAGTTGGCCATGGCGAAATGATAAGAAGAAATCGTTGATACTTTTTTATAATATATTTTATTTTGGTTTTAATTTTTGTTTTGTTGGATTGGGAATAGTTTGGAGTGAGGGAGAATACAGCGCGCGCATTAGGGAGAGGGTTGTGGATGTTATTAATTAATGGCGGATCGGCCATTTTAGTTTTGTGATTATGGAAATATTAAAGTTGAATTTTTGTAAAGAACTTTTGGAAATTTGGAATATTTTGATTTTTATTTAATTTAGTATTAATTTGAAATAGTAGAATAACGAGTCGAAATTTTTATGCTAATTTTTAGAGTCATTATTGGTAGCTAGTGAGGTTCTTCAGGAGCTAGGAAGGGAGTTTAGAAATACTTGTTTTAGTAGAAAATGTAACTCATTTTCAACACCTCGGAGTAGTTACTTTTTGCTAAATTTTTCATTCTAAGGCGCAATGGAGGAACTTAAGTCTAAGTTTATTATGAAATAAAATATTAGAATGTTTTGTTGGGTGTAAGAAGCATCAAAACTAGGTTCAATCCTAGATTTTTAAAAGCTCCCCAGATTCAAAGTAGAATTGATAAACCAACGAGTGCCATAGGATGTTTAATCGACTACTAAGAGACTTGGAAAAGCCCAAAAATTTCGACTTATGGGAGACGGTTAATGGATACTATTAATTAATGGCGGATCGGCCATTTTAGTTCCATAATGAAGCAAACACAATTGTCGAATTTTTACAAAGAACTTTTGTAAATTAGGAATATTTTGATTTTTATTCAATTTATTATTACTCTTAAATAGTAGAGTATAAAGAGTCGAAACTTTTATACTAATTTTTAAAGTCATTATTGGCATTTAGGGAGAACTTGAAATAATATTCCAATTCCTCATCAATTTACAATTACTCTAAAATAGTAAAATTACCATCCAACTATAATTTCAAATTTTTAAAAAACAATTCATCAGCATACAAATTTTGATATCTCCACCAACTCTTTCATCAACACAAAGACACTTTTATCTATATTATAAAGCAACAATATCCATATATATCTATATACCCACACAACTAAACACATAAAAAAAAATGTATGTATTACACATAGTACATAGAAACGCTATACAGACACACTTCTTGTCATCAACGTACTTTCCTCAGTGAGCCGTGTGAAAAATTTTAAACTACAATCATCTCTTGGTAAATGCATGTATATCTATATACAGATGCTAGATGGCGGACATGGGGAGTTGAAGGATGCGGATGAGGATGAGAATAGCCGCCCAAGACGAAGATGAAGAAGCTAAAAGACCCAGCCATGAGGATATATAAAATGAATAAGAGTGACGAAGATAAGATGATAAAACTAAGATCGACCCATAGACGCCCGGGTCCAATGTCCACGACATCATAAGACTCACCAGCAGCTCTCTAGTGTACCAGTGGGATGAGAGAATTGCTCATTTGTTCGTCGTATATAGGAACAGCGATGGGGGTTAGACGTGTAGAGGATTCCCCTCTTCTTACTAGCTCTCTCTGCTTACTCCTCTTTCTTAATGTCTTGCATGTCCCTCTTTTCCTTTGCCTCACCAAAAAATCCCCCTCAATGTGTAAGTTCTTCCATGGACGACGCCACCTCTTTCTCCTATCCAATGTCTACTAAGGCCAACGTCTTACACATCTGTATGATCCTGTAGTAGTTCACTCTCACTCCTTATTTCTACTCGTTTCACTATACAATCCTCCTCTTTTCCTCCCGTCTCTCACCATCTCTCCAAGCACCGTTGGCGTGTTCGATCGAAATTCAATTTCCACTTTTCTCCCCACTATCGTACACCACTGACGCCACCATCACAACTACTGATATTACTAGTACTAATACTAACAGAGGACTTGCAGTGTATATTACTATACATTCGTCGCTGCCCTCTTTACTGTGTATCTTATGTTGTATAGTTTTTTTTTTTACTTAATGTATTTTTTTTTTTTTTTTGTTTTTATTGAACCGCATTATTTAGTATTGGAATAGGCGAACAAGTTCTTACCTATACATTCCTTACGATAAATTACATGGCTCAATTATTTGTGCAATGGAATCTTCTCTGCTTTGTTTAAATGTTACCTCGGGCGCTTGTTCATTTTTTTTTTTTTTTATTTTTTTAGGTATTGTTATTGTTTATTAGAGAATATTTATGGGGGTATTTTAGAGTAATAGTGCTTGTGTTTTATATGGTATGTGTGGAAAAAATTTTTTTTTTAAATCTGCTAATGAATTGGAATTTTAACTTGATGTTTTTTTTAACTAAAGTTTGGTTATATTAAAATGATTTTTATAGTAAAATTAATGTAATAATATGTTGAATATTAGGGGAGGATTGAGAAATTTATCTAATTATTTGTTTAGCAATTTAACAAATTTAATAATAAAAATTCTTGTGTTAAAATTTCGTGAGATAAATTTTTTTTTTTTTTTAAATTTGAGATTTGAAATATGAGTAATAATATTTTTCTGATTAATACAGGAATAAAGTTAATGCACTCAAAAATAACAAAACATTAGTATATATATTGATATAATATTTTGAAAGCATCAGCAGTTTTGACTTGAAAAAAATTTTTATTGTAATTTTTACTACAAATTTTCTTTCGTGTGGCATTGAATAATAAACTGCTTTATTGCAGATAGACATATTAAAAAAGAAACACGTTTTCACCGTTCACCCTCTCCATCACTATACATACATGTCTCATGTTTAGCTCGGCAAAACATCTTCATCACGCCATATTTTGTGTGCGCGGTCGGGAGAGGGCGTATATGGGTGTTATTATCCTGTGCAAACTCATAAAATAGCGAAATTCCCAGTGGAAACGATGAACGTCAGCCCAAAGTGGGGGAGTATACACATATACATATATATGTATTATATTAGACATACACAGGAAGTAAAAATACGAAGTAAAAGAAGAAAAATAAGAAGGAGAAGAAGAAGAGGAAGAGACGGGTGCAATGGTGGCGGCGCAAGATACACCTATCGATTCCTTGAGCACGTAATAACATATTCAATTTCATTCTAATAACACGGCTGTACGTGGCAGCATACGGTGTATATAGTACTGTAGTTGCTGAACGAAAAACCAACGTATACGTAAATACCCGAAGCCGAGTGTGCCACTCGAGGCGGAATACGAAAGCTAGTTCCATGTACGTTGTTGGCGATTGGCGGCCCCAAAGACCGTTTTACCCTCTTTTTCTACTTCCCTTGTCCGTTGGTAGTAATATGGTGGGTAGGGGCGACGTCTCGTTTGGAAGACCCACTCAGGTGTATATGGATGGAGGATGCAGAGAGCGTAGGTCATTGTTGATATGTATAGAGGCAGTTGGGAGTTTTGTGTAGAAGTCTAATTAGAATTTTTGGTTTAATTTTTTGGAGATGATTTTATGGTGAATTTTAAGAGAAGAGTTTGGGTTGGAATATAGGAAAATTTATTGTGGGGGATTAATTGTATTTTATGTTGGTTGGAATACAAAATTTTTGGTGGGATTGATTGTTAAATTAATTTGGGAAATTTAGACACTTTTTTAAGTTGTTTTGTTACGTTAATTTTGTGGAAAATTGGGGTTATTTATTTAAACTTATCATACATTGTGGATGTTGAATATTTTAATGAATTATACAATTATTTGGTCAACTCTATTTATTCCAAGAAATACAATGAAAAATTCAATATGAAATTTTTTGTTTATTGAAAAAATAATTAATCTTCATTGTCGGGATATTTTATAAAAAATATTCACTGATAATAATATAACAATAGCCACTGTTAGACGCTGAAAAAGCTTGCAATAATTTCACGTACTCACAATGACACGAGTCAAATTTAAATAATTCGAAAATAAATTCCAAAAACAATTGAATAATTCAACGATTTATAAATCTTATAATCAAACCATTAAATTTAATATTTCCCAACTCAAAATTTACAGAAAATTTAAACACAAATTTTTTATCTATGAATCTAGAGCTGTCCATTCCGATAATTATTTACTGAAATTAAAATTTAATTGAAATTTTAAGTGAAATTTATTTTTTTAGATTGAGAAGAAAATTTTAGCCAAATTAAATTTATTTTTTCATATATTCGGGCAATTGTTTAATGCAAGTTGTAATATACATTAATAATGAACAAATATTCACTGTAATCATTGTCTAAAAAAATCTAAAAAACAATGACACGAGTCAAATTTAAATAATTCGAAAATAAATTCCAAAAACAATTGAATAATTCAACAATTTATAAATCTCATAATCAAAACATTAAATTTAATATTTTCCAATTTGAAACCCAGCTCTCAAATTGTTTTAATGTATTTCAAAATTTATGCATTCATTTTGCGAAATAAATATAAACCCAACTCTTATGAAAATTTTCTTCCAATTTTTTTTTTTCTGTCAACTTATATGAACTTTATCAAAATCCAAGATTTACTAAACTGATAAAATGTACAGAGCGACACCATATGGCAAAAAGATTTTTTTTTTCCATCCACTACTTTTCTTTTCCATTCCTCGTTTCATAAAAATTCTATACTTTCATCTGTGAATATCACACATAATTATATTCACAACCCAGATGAAAAAATTCATTTATTATAAGTCTCTGACTTTCTCTTCACATTATTAAATACAAAGCAAATTATCTAAATTTCAAATTCATATCAAATCAAAATATTTTCATTAAACATTAAACAATTGCTCTTAATTTCCCCCAATTCATTTAAACATCTCCATTCAAAAATGAAATTCTTATCCACATCAAACATAAAAAAATAAATAAAACTCCATTTTTAAAATCAATAATTAATCCTGCAGTTTCATACTTTTAAGATTCACCAAAAGTCTCCAGCTATGCAAATATAAATGGCGACTCAATGTACAGTACAGTCCATGCTGTGCGAATAAAATTACAGTATACGACACTGAAAAAAAAAAAAATAACCTATCCCGGGGCTGTACCAATTTAAATAGCCTTTTCTTTTTTTTTTTTTTTTTTTACATAAGGGAGTTTCTGCCCCCCAATTTTTTTCCCCTCTCTACTTCTAGCCTTTTTTTTTCTCGCACACTGAATCCACATTAGTCACGACGAATTCCACAATACTCCACCATTAAATACAGTAAAAAATCCGTGTTGAAATTTTTTTCAAACTCAAACAAAAATTCCTCACAATAAAAAATATATAAATAAATTAAACAAATAAATAATTCTCAAGACTTTCTCAAATCAAGCTAATTTTGCCCACATACATACATAAATCTACCGCCATTTCATACACACAATTCGCAAAATCCTCATCTATTCATAAAATAAAAAATATAAAATAAAAATATTTTTATTAAATTTTCCAATAAAAATTTAAATATCATCAAAAAATAAATATTAACTTTCAAATTTGTTATTATTAATTTTCATGAGTATATAAATGTGGATATATTTTGGTCTGATATAGATGGCCATCATAAGAACTTGTATATATCTGTGACGTGTATATATCTGTGCTTGAATGTGCAGGTTTGAACATGTTTAAAAGCAGCAACGTTCATCGTATATAAAAACGCGGACATTGCGTCGACGTTTCTCTGATGTGATTTGGTATAGGGAGAATACATTTCATTCCAACGTTGGATGCATCCATATACAGCATTGACTTATTTACTTTTATACATATATACATATGTCTATGTATTTATATAATATATATCGTCCATAGCGCAAGTCGAATCCAAGTATCACTTTTTAACTTTCACAATGCATACATATGTATTGGTTTATATGTATCTATGTACTTATGTATACATATATATGGACTGTATATGAGTATGCAGACGAGCCGGAGATTTGATTTCGAATCGTGGACCACAAGTGGGTGGAGTAGGGGATAGAGTTGTATATAAAAGGGGGGCAAGACTCCACCCTCTGTTGAATAAATGTGGACATTCTCTTTTCTTTATACATTCATCTCCATTGTACATGTATGTATTGTATGGATATGTGTAGGTATATATGTTATATACATACACTAACTAAATTTTGTGTATATATAGTGGAAAATTTTGTATCAAATTTTAATTCATGAATTTTTTCGTTGGAGTAGGAAAATTATTTTTGCTTGAAATTAATATTGTTTTTTATGTTTTATTAAATTTTATTGATATTTTATTCATTTAGCGGGGTTTTTGTTTGAATATTTGTGTGGGAAAAATATAAAACTATATTTTTATTGAGGATTGATAGAAAATTTTTGTTGGAGTTGAAAAATTATTTTATTTTAAATTAGTAATATTTTATTTTGAATTAAATTTGGAAAATGTTTTTTTAATTTAGCAGGATTTTTGTGTAAAAATTTTAATTACTGAAATATGATATGAATATTTATTGGAGATTAATACAAAATTTTTGTTAAAATCCGAAAATGATTTTATTTAATATTAATAATATTTTATTTTGAATTAAATTTGGAAAATGTTTTTTTAATTTAGCAGGATTTTTGAGTAAAAATTTGAATTCAAAAAATTTAATACGAATACTTATTGGAGCTTAATCCAAAATTTGTGTTGAAGTAAACAAATAATTCTATTTAAAATTAATAATATTTAATATCAAATTAAATCAGAAAAATATTATTTTATAATTTAGCAGAATTTTTGAGTAAAAATTTGAATTAAAAAAATACAAACCAAAATTTTATTCCAACTTAATCCAAAATTTGTGTTAAACTAAACCCCCACTTTCATCTAAAATTAATAATATTCAACATCAAATAAAATCAGAAAAAATTTTTTTTATAATTTAGCAGAATTTTTGAGTAAAAATTTGAATTAAAAAAATACAAACCAAAATTTTATTCCAACTTAATCCAAAATTTGTGTTAAACTAAACCCCCAATTTCATCTCAAATTAATAATATCCAACATCAAATAAAATTATAAAAATCTTCCATTAATTCAACTCGACCGTTCTCTAAAAATAACAAAAAAAAAAATTACAACACAAATTTTCATTGAACTCCAACACAAAATAATTCTCCCACTGTATATAAAATATACATATCCACACTACACCCACACATAAACGATGTGAAAAAGCCCATATACATTTAACCCCACACATACACACATCATGAGAACAAATACATTAATTTCACCCTCTCAATCCCCTCTCTCTCCCTCACCCACCCTCCACATCTCATATGTATATACACCACCACCCTTCGACCATCCCACCTTTTCCTCCTCTCATCCATTCTCCCTCATTCTTACTTTTTATTCCTCTCTCTCTCTCTTTCTCTTTTTCTTTCTTTCTCTCTTTGAGCACAGGCAAACGTGGGTTTGCCACCCCTATCACCTCTTCACCCTCTCTACATCCACATGTGTATATAAATATATTTTTTCTATATACATATATAAGATTCTCACGTATTCTCAAAAAGCCAGAAAATACATATAAACCAACACACAAATATGTATAAGTATATGTCGAGCACACATGTGTCCTCTACTGGCATATAAGTAAACGGGGGTGGAGTGAAAAAAAAAGGGGGTGGTTGAGGCAGTGAATGGAATGGGGTGGGTGGCAATAGTGTGTGGTTACCATAGCAACACCCACGTCCCTCTCTTATAATTATATGGGGAAAAATGGCTCGCGGACTTTTATCCACGTCGCGATTCTTTTCTTCGTTTTTTCTTCTTCTTCCACTTATATATTCTT
>JAQQBS010000004.1:2547401-2563296 GCA_030347275.1 Microctonus aethiopoides
TTAATCAATTGATTTATTTTTTATTAATTAACCAATTGATTATTTAATAAATTGGAAATGATAGAAAACTCAATAATGATTGAGAAATAATTTTTTATTGATTAATTAATTGATTATTTAATAAATTAAAGATGATAAAAAACTTATTAATAATTGATAAATATATTGAATGATTTATTAAATCATCTATGAAAAAATTTCTGATAGACTTTTACACAAAATTTCTTACTTTGTGAATATAATTGTATTATGGATGTGATATTTGTGTACAGTAGAAAAAGTTCAACGTTCTAGACACGGAGTTAGTTGCGCACGATTGACGATTATCGAATCACGACGAACGAGAGATGAAGAAGAAGTTTGCAATGGAATAAAATACGTGTGAGACCTACTGGTACCTCTATTATTATTGTTGATATTGAATAAACAATGTTGGGAAGTTCGGGATGATAATGATGTGCGAAATGTAAAATCAATTTGATATTTTTTATATAGAAACTAATAAAATTTTATTCCATAATTGTAGAATGTTTTTTGAATCTGTCAACTATTTTATTATGTATAAATTAATTATTGGAGTAATTTAAACAATTCATCATGGGAACTCTAACGGAATAATAAACAAATGATACGATAAATATATTAATCAATTTTTGAATTTATTATACAGATAAATAAATTTTGTTAATTCAAATTAATTCTCATTTAAATAACCAAGAATTAAATAATTAATAATTGCGATTAGATAATTAATTCAAGCCTCATAATATTTATTTAATCCTAAATAATGAATCTAATAAATAAATAAAAATTATTACAATATTGAATATAAATTATTTGAATTAATTTAATAAAATTCATTTTATTTTTGCAAATTTATTTTTTAATATTGATATTAAAAATGATTTATTATTAATTAATAATTAATGACATTTGTTAACACAATCTGTCAAGATTATTTATATAAACAATTCATCGATTATCATTCTATCATTATTAATTTAATAAATAATCAATTGATTAATTAATATAAAATTATTTCTCAATTATTAAAAAGTTTTCTACTATTTTTAATTTATTAAATAATCAATTAATTAATTAATAAAAATTATTTCTCAATTATCAATAAGTTTTATTCATGATAAATAAATTCACGCCCCTCAATAAATTATTAAATCATTGAAAATCAAATAAAAATTTGTCAATAAACTAAAATCAATTTTTCCATTTTCAAAACAATTAATATATAAATTATTAATTATTAAAATTGTAATAAAAATTTTTTTATACATATTCTATCTCTTTCTACCAATATTATAATAATAAGTTATCAAAAAATACTAAATTAATTAAATAAATCACGATAAAGTCGTATCATATTATTTAAATATAAATATTAAAATTTACCAAGAGCTTACAAACAAGTTCATTCACGTTTATGAAAAGCAAAATGGACTCGACGTCTTTGGTATTATCAGCCGGCGTAATCTGAAAGGAACTGGCAAGTTTTTCGGGTGATGACAGTAAAAATAAAGCAAAGCAAACACGAAGCGCAAAATGAAAAAAAAAATAAATAAATAAAAAAATTAAAAAATTAAAAAAAAAAAAATATTCATACATTTTTTTTTATTTTACCTGAGCAGAATCACGTTCTTCATGTGGCCGGAACCATTTGTCATCTTGTGGTTTATTTCATGAACTTGAAACGTTGAACTGAGGTCTCCAGCTGAAATTAAGATAAAATTATGGATAAATGTCATGGCATCCTCATAAACGTGAAGGAACAACACACACGTGCGTGAGACTAGCGAGGTAGAAGAATAAAAAAAAAGATAAAAAAAATAAATAGAAGGGTTGCATTGAGAGAGAGAAAGGGAGAAAGATAAAGGCAACACGTTCAAGCCGGTTCTATATATATGTTTGCGGTGCTTACGTGGGTTTTACACGATCGTGTGGCCTATGAGATCATCTGAGTTGCCGCACAGTAGCCGTTGGGTGTATTCAAATGTCTGCAAATTAAAAATGGAAATAAAAAAAAAATTATTATTATAATAAATAACGTGAAATAAAAAATGTGAAATAAAGAAGAAAAGTTACAAGTCCAATGTGTGGATTATTTCGTTGTTTACAAATGATGTTAAATTAATTGGAGAAATATTATAAATAATTATGTTAATTATTATAGTTAAAGTTGATTTATTAATAAATTAAATAGCTAAGAAAAATATTGAGAATTTTTTATTGATTTTGTAGTTGAATAATTGTCATTATACTTATTATTTAAAATGTAAAAATGTTTGTTTCATTTTGAATAATAGTAAATAATAGTATAAAATTTAATATAGTTAATTTATTATTAAATTAAATAGTTAAGAAAAATATTTATAATTTTTATTAATTTCGTATTTGAATAATTGTCATTAAACTTACTATTTAAAACGGGGAAACGTTTGTTTAATTCTGAATAATAGTGAATAATAGTATAATATTTAATATAGTTAATTTATTAATAAATTAAATAGCTAAAAAAAATATTGAGAATTTTTATTAATTTCGTATTTGAATAATAATTGTCATTAATTTTATTATTAAAAATGCGAAAATGTTTGTCTAATATTGAATAATAGTAAATAATAGTATAGAATTTAATTAATTTAATTTATTAATAAATTAAATCATTAAGAAAAATATTTAAAATTTTTATTAATTTTGTATTTGATTATTATTATTATTATTATTATTATCATTCAAAATGCGAAAATGTTTGTTTAATTTTGAATAATAGTGAATAATAGTATAGAATTTAATAAAGTTAATTTATTAATAAATTAAATAGCTAAGAAAAATATTTATAATTTTTATTAACTTTGTATTTGAATAATTGTCATTAAACTTATTATTAAAAATTCGAAAATGATTGTTTAATATTGTATAATAGTGAATAATAGTATAGAATTTAATAAAGTTAATTATTATTAATAAATTAAATCGCCAAAAAAAATATTTACAATTTTTATTAATTTTGTACTTGAATAGTTATCATTAAACTTATTATTCAAAGTGCGAAAACGTTTGTTTAATTATGAATAATAGTAAATAATAGTATAGATTGATATAAATAACAAGTTTACCAATTATTTAAAATGAATATTTTTTCCATATATTAAAAATAATAAAATACAATATCAAAATTTATTTAAAATTAAATTCTTATTTTACTTCCATTAAATTCCAACTATAAAGTTACAAATTTCTCGTCATATCACATTGCAGAACAACTATTATTATTATTTCTGACATTCCTATTTTCTCGTTTTACTTTCCGGTATTCTCGTTCACTTTATAAGTACATTTTTGTGCACGAGCGAGCAAAATAATCGCGCGAAATGTCGACGACTCCCCGTTGTCATGAAGAAAACGACTGGGCAAATGATCACAGGCCTACTCTACACATACACAGGTCATAACTGAATATTGCGCAAATATTACAGGAAACTAAATATCTTCAGCAAGATAATTCAAATTATTCAAATTTAATTTAATTTTTTCATTAAATTTAAAAATATTTTTTTTTCTCCCATCAAAAATGCGCACTTTGCACGATCGCTATTTCTACGAGGTCGTTTTCCACTAAGGATTTTGATAAGAGTGTGCGCAATAGAGAAAGAATGAGTGGAGATTTGTCGTGGGTGGGTGAAAAGACATGAAAGAAAAAAAATAAAAAATAAAAAATGAAGGAAAATGTGAGGATAGAGTGAAAGGGCCAGAGGCCTCGTTAGTGCGAACACTCGAGTGTTCAACTTGAGATATTCTATTTTTCTGCATGAGGTAAAGGGAAGGGTGACACACAGTTGAGAGAACTGAGGTGAGGGGGATGAAGTGAAAACGAAAAATGCTGAGAAAAGTTGGAGCGTCTCAGGTGAATGATGAGGTCGACGGATCGAGATTTAAAAGTTTCTCGTGTTTTTCCAAATCGATTGGCAATGCGTCGAGGCGGGATTTTATCTAAAATCGAAAGAAGGAGATCAAGAAATAAGTGAAAAGAAGTAAAAAAAATACACACACACACACACACATATTCATAAATATATCTGTAAGATTACTTGAATTTAAAATCGTGACCATAAATTCTCATTGGACATTTGTATATTTTATATTCATGTCAAATGTTTGTTTGTTGTTGTTATTGTCTTGGAAAATTCTAGCATAAGTAATGTTAATAAATCAAAGAGAATTATATTGGAATAAAAAGTTATAATTAATGATTTAATTAATTAAAAGTTATTTATTCTCTGTAAAGTCAAAAATTTTCTTTAAGATTAAATTAAAAAATTTTTTTTTGACTATTTTCAACACAAATTTTTCATTGTTTATAAATTCTCCTCTTAATTTAAACTATCCTGATGTTATCTGTATAAATCAAATTCCATAATTAAATTTTTATATCCAAGATTTAAAATTTTATATTAAAAAAAATCGAAAAAATTAATTCTATAAAAAAATTTAATAAATTAATTTAAAAAATTCGTATTAAAAATTAACAATCGATATTAATATTCACTCTATTATTGCTATCAAAGCTAAATAAATATTTTTATTATATATATTTATTGATTATATTTTACACAATAAAATTTGATTATATAATAAAATAAAAGAAATTATTAAGTTAATTTAATTTTGATGGACTAAAAATATTTACTATCAATCAAAAAATAAGAAGACACAGTGTGTCACATGGTAAATAAATTTAAAAGAGCGATATTAAAATATCGTTGAGGGTGACAAAGTGAGAGAGAGTCGAAGAGAGAATGAAAATATTGAAGGAAGAGATATGGAAAGTTGCGGTTAATGCCTGCGGCTTGAATAAAATGTACGGGAAAAAAAGTAGATACGGCCAAACGCCTTTTACATATACATTATCTATACATATATTTATATAGATAGATAGATATATATTATAGCGATTTAAAAATTTTCGCTTCATTAATCTTGAACGCCATATCGAAGACTCGTCTGTCATTCTTTTCTCTTCTCTTTAACCGGATGTCATTTAAGAGAATGAATATAAACTCTGCGTGTAAGAAAATGTGATGCATTCATGTATAAACATACATTGGACGAACAATAATGTTATAAATATATTCAACATTATATAAATATTTATAGAGTAAAAAATTTTATAAAAGTCCAGAAAAAATATTTATCAATTGATTTTTAATATTAATTTTTGTATGAAATTTCATCACGATAATTTTATAGTGAAGTAGAACAATAATAATATTCTATACTAGTTGATATAATTTATGTAGAATATTAATTAATAAATATAATATCCAACATTAAATAAATATTTAGAGTAAAAAATTTTATAAAAGTCCAAAAAAAATATTTATCAATTGATTTTTAATATTAATTTTTGTATGAAATTTTATCACGATAATTTTATAGTGAAGTAGAATAATAATAATATTCTATACTAGTTGATATAATTTATATAAAATATTAATTAATAAATAATTCATCTCTTTATTATAATTTAAATTAAAAATATAATTCATGAATTATATAAATAATAATAATTTTTACAAATAAAATGAATAAATTCTCTACAAATTTATCGTGTAATATAAATTTATAATCTTATACAATACTACAAAACATTCCTGGACATAAGAATAAATTAGATTTTTTAATTAATATTTAATACGAAAATAAAATTCGTATAAAATTTATTTTTACAAAAAAAATAATTTTTATAGCTACACACAAACTGAATATTTAATATCAAAATATTACAATGCAGAGTTAATGTACATTAAAGTTGTATAGATCCGTAAATTTGTTTATTTTATTTATTGTATTATTTTCCTATGGTACTCAATCGTTTAAATTTATCGAGATTCATCCTGTTCCATTGGCGAATTTTTTCTTTTATTCCTCTGCATATATATTTATAAATGCGTACGTATGTATGTATGTATGTTCAATAGTTTTATGTATCGAGTGTGGGTGTTATCTTGTGGACAGCGCGAAGAGAGAAAGAAAGATTTCATCGAGGACAACACGAGGGGGTCCATGCTGCGGAACCCGCGCCAGGTTTATGGGCCATTGTTTTATCCTACAGTTCGTATTGTACCGGACCAATAAGATCTTTGCAAAGTTGCTCGTTTGATTTCGTTGGAATTTTATCGACACCTCGCAGTACTAACAAAACGCCCACAATACAATGTATGACTATTTTTTTTTTTTTTTCGTATAAAAATAATATAAGATAGACCATTGATATAATAAAATTTAAAATCGGATATTAATTTGAAATAATAATATTATTATTTAAGTTTATGTTTATTTTATGTTTTGATTTATGTTGAGGTTTTTGAGCTTTGTATTTGTGAAAGAAAAATTAGGCACAGTTGTGTCTATTTAATTAGCAGTTTAAAGGGGTAGTCTCGTGTCCGAGCCTAAAATTTGAAGGTTTTTGAAGAATTTTTTTTTAGCGGAAAATGAAATTCAATCTTTTTATGAAAATTATATGTTATTATTTACATATTAAAAAATACAAAAAAATTTTTGTTGAATAAAAACAAAAATTATTAACGTCATTTTGGTGTCTTAAAGAAGGCAGCTCGAAAAAAAAGTAGGTGGCTGGTCCCCCTGACTACTCCTTTTGTAATCATCTGAAATCAAAATTTCCAAAAGATTATTACTTAGTAGGGTTGTCATTCCGTCCCGTACCAGATTCAAAAAATTTGGATGAAAAATAAAAAAATGGCGGCCTTGTTAAAAAATTTTTTTTAAAATCGACTTTTTTTTTGCTTTAAAATTAATTTTAAAAACAAATAAAAAAAAAATAATTGATAAAAAAATCTAATTCTGGTACCGGACAGAGCCATTGATGTGTAGAACCTTGTGTTAAAATTTCAGACCGATCTGTTGAATAGTTTTTTTTTAATCATCCGGGACGACGGAAAAAAAGTAGTTTCGAGAAAAACGCGTTCAAAGTTTGGAAAGAAAATTTTCATTGAAAATTTATACTTACATTAATCATCATTCTATTACCCCCTTAATTAATTTTAATCCAACATTTTTTATGTTTTATTGAAAAATTTATAAATTCGTGAAATTTAAGTTTAGATGTGGATTTTTGCGCACAAAAATTAATAAAAAAGATTTTTAAACAAATAATATGGTGAATATTATGAAAGAATTAGAAAATTTGTTAAATTATTTATTTATCAATTTAAAATAAAATATTAATCTTAAGCAAATTTATTTTTCTATTTCAAATTATTTTTATAAAATTAAAAAATTTAATAATTATTTTTATGTACATAAAATCATTTTTTGTACTTCTTGAACAGATCTTAACATTTATATTGCAACAATAGAATGTAACACAGCTGAGATATAAATGACCAAAGTGTTGAAATAAAAAAGCGGCAAACATTTGTCCCATAGAGAAAGAAACAACCCCTTTGGGTTTAATTCTCTTTCAGGAATTATCCGCGCGATGAGTGAAGGAGATAATCCACGTTGTTGTTGACCGGCTTTGGTCAGTTGTCCAACGATGCTTTATCAACGTGCTGCTCCTCCCACTCATTTCCCGGTACACAAACACTCCAATAAAGGGAACAAGAGTTTGTATGAAAGAGGACCACAGCCGGACGCCGTGACGCGTATCCATTAGATAACAATCGGTCTTTTGTTTCCGTTTCATCCCTCGTCGCACCTTGCTCACGCACCCTCATCATTTTAGGTATATATGTGCACCTTGAGAGTGACTTGAATACACCGTCGATTTATAGTATACGTAAAAAAAAAATACAATTGAGTATGGTAATTATAAAATTGAGAGAATTTTTTTTCTTTCTAAGAAAAATTGAAGGAATTTAATGAAGTTTATTTATTTATGAATTAAATCGATAAGAAAAATATTGAGAATTTTTATTAATTTTGTAATTGAAAAATTGTCATTAAACTTATTATTAAAAATGCGAAATAGTTTGTTTGATTTTGAATAATAGTGAATAATAGTATAAAATTTAATAAAGTTAATTTATTAATAATTTAAATCGTTAAGAAAAATATTGAGAATTTTTATTAATTTTGCAATTGAAAAATTGTCATTAAATTTATTATTTACAGTGCGAAAATGTTTGACTAATACTGAATAATAGTAAATAATAGTATAGAATTTAATAAAGTTAATTTATTAATAATTTAAATCCCTAAAAAAAATATTGAAAATTTTCATTAATTTTGTGCTTGAATAGTTATCATTAAACTCATTATTTGAAATGTAAAAATGTTTGTCTAATACTGAATAATAGTAAATAATAGTATAGAATTTAATAAAGTTAATTTATTAATAATTTAAATCGCTAAAAAAAATATTGAATATTTTCATTAATTTTGTACTTGAATAATTATCATCGAACTTATTATTAAAAATGCGGAAATGTCCGATTAATTTTGAATAAGTAAATAAATATTTATCATTGATTTATAAAATGAATTATCTGACCCTCAAAAAAAAAATTTCGTTTCATTTTATTTTAAATAAAAAATACATAAATATTTAATTTAACTTATTCGCATACGAAATTAATTAAAAATTTCAATTTTATCTCATAACAAAAAACAAATTACAATCACCTGTCCCTTCAACAATTAAAAATAAATTTTTCCAACAATAAAAATCGACTTTAATTAACAGTCAACTTCAACTTTCTCTCATAAAAAAATTTCATTAAACTCCAAAAATTAATTATTCCTTCCGTATTTATTTATTATTCTCCTATTCACTTCTGACTTAATTTCCTGGCGACTAAGAAATGATATTTCTTCAGCTAAATAGGTATATATATATATATATTATATATATATCAATTCTTATCTCAACGACAAGTAACAACTGGTTAGCGAGAGAAAGTGACTCAAGTGCACAGCACGCGTTTGACTTCAATTAGGATATACATAAATAAATAAATAAATAAATATATATAATCTGTTTTTCAACGGTATGCACAGATACTTTGACAGTAGAGAGACACATAAAAGGTTTGTGTGTTCGTGTGAATTATAGCGTGCCGTGAGTTTTTCAAATTCCCGGATAATTTTTGAGGGTGAAATGAAAGTCCAACGACTGTTATTTGGACGTTCAATGTGCGGTAACTTTGTTATACCGCAACGACACGTACATGAACATATATATTTATACATATATTTATTTATTTTGTTAACTTTTTTGTTTCAGAGTTGAAAGCTAATTGTCCGGAAGGGGGTGCTACACTTGTACAAATTATTCTCAACGGAAGAGCCCACGACATTTGGACGGCGTATTGCCAGGAATATTTTTTTTTCCATGGAACAAAAATTTATGGAGCTATTGCGAACTTGCTTTTGCACTCACTATCGGTAAATATATTTATATTTATGTGTATATATAGGTATATATGTGTTTATATTGCCGACTCTTCCAGTTATTTATTAAGCAAAATATTGGTTTTATTTTTTTTTTTTTTTCATCGTTGAAAATGTTTAATATTGTTCATACACGTTTTGATATAGTAAATAATAGGGTAGATTAATGTAAAGTTTGATAATTATTTAGAATTAATATTTTTTCTATATTAGAAATAATAAAATACAATCGAGTATGGTGATTATAAAATTCGAGGATTTTTTTTTCTTTCGAAGAAAAATTGATAGAATTTAGTAAATTTATTTTATTAATTATTAATAATTTAAATCGCTGAGAAATATATTGAGAATTTTTATTCATTTTGTATTTGAAAAATTGTCATTAAACTTATGATTTTAAATTGAAAAATGTTTGTTTAATTTTGAATAATAGTAAATAATTGTATAGAATTTTATAAAGTTGATTTATTGATAAATTAAATTGCTAAGAAAAATATTGAGAATTTTTATTAATTTTATATTTGAAAAATTGTTCTTAAACTTATTATTTAAAATGCGAAAATGTTTGTCTCATAATGAATAATAGTAAATAATAGTATAGGATATAATAAAGTTAATTTATTAGTAAATTAAATCGCTAAGAAAAATATTGAGAATTTTTATTAATTTTGTAATTGAAAAATTGTCATTAAATTTATTATTAAAAATGCGAAAATGTTTTTTTAATTTTGAATAATAGTAAATAATAGGATAGAATTTTATAAAGTTGATTTATTAGTAATTTAAATCGCTAAGAAAAATATTGAGAATTTTTATTAATTTTTTAATTGAAAAATTGTCATTAAATTTATTATTAAAAATGCGAAAATGTTTGTTTAATTTTGAATAATAGTAAATAATAGTATAGAATTTAATATAGTTGATTTACTAATAATTTAAACCGTTAAGAAAAATATTGAGAATTTCCATTAATTTTGTAATTGAAAAATTGTCATTAAATTTATTATTAAAAATGCGAAAATGTTTGTTTAATTTTGAATAATAGTAAATAATAGTATAGAATTTTATAAAGTTGATTTATTAGTAATTTAAATCGCTAAGAAAAATATTGAGAATTTTCATTAATTTTGTAATTGAAAAATTGTCATTAAATTTGTTATTTAAAATGCGAAAATGTTTGTTTAATATTGAATAATAGTTTATAATAATATAGTTTTGACACCTTTTGACATGTTTTTCACTGCTTTTATTGATTGTGATAAAATATCAGTGGAAGTCGTTTTTATTTATTTTTTACTATGAAATTATGGATTTTAATGTGAGAATAAATTTATTTATTTTGCATTTTTCTTAAGTTTTTCAGGTTACTAATAAAAAAAAATTTTTTATTCATATTTTGATGAGTTTAATAAATAAAAAATGAGAAGATTTTTTCACAGAAGTATTCAAAGTTTTCTCAATCGTGTTTAGAATTTTTGAAATATAATTATGTTCACTTTTTCGATTTTTTCTAAATGTGCTAAGAAAAGATTCAAAAAAGTGGTTCAACAACCGTGAAAATAACCAAATTCAAAGTTTAAAAAAACGAAATAATCAAAAAATATCAAAAGATAATGAAAAAAAAAAAAAAGTTACAAAAAATTTGAATTTAAATAAATTTTCTATCAAAAAAATCTCCCATAAATTTTGGCTCTCACTCAAAGTAACCAAAATTTGTGATAAAAGCCACCAGCACAAATTTAAAAAGAATTTTTACACAAAATTCTCAACTTCATATACCAAAAAAAAAAAAAAACTTTTCCACGAAATAACCAAATGAATCTTTCACCACGCTCGAGGCCACTTTACTTTCGGCTCTCAACTCATCAGTCCTGTTTTCTAGCTCAAAATATCTCCATATACACACATCCACATGCATGTATATCCATTCTGTTGTCTAACAGTGATTTTTAGCAATGTATTTTAGCTACAAAAGTCCCTCATACAAACAGACGCGCGTCCGTGCTCACAACAGATTAGATCTTAGGTAGTTACTACACCACACACAATCAAATACACGAGAATCTCATATTACATACAGTCTTTTTTATATTTTTACCGGGTGAGAGGCTTTTGCGGCGTGCGATAGACTTTTGTAACTCGCTAATATAAAGAAACAAATGGGGAAAGAGAGAACCAGCACCAGTGGCGGCTTCCGTTTTACCCTGACCCATCTTCAACATTTCTTGTCGAAAATAAAAACCTCTCTTTTATATTTTATACATTCTATTTTTTTCTTTTATTTATAATTCCCTTTTTCCATTTGTTTCTTCTCTTGCTTTCATCCTTTATCCTATTTTTATATCTATTGTATAGATGTGGCCTGGCCCATCATCACATTTCATTGGCGTTAGTGTAACAAATTGATATAAAATTGCCCTGCTGAACTGAAAATTAATATGTAACGATTAAAATTAAGCATTATTTATATGTTAGAATGTAAAATGATATTACCTAGGAGTGTAAAATAGCGAATTTTACACTAGTTTATTGTATAATGTTGGAAAAATGTTTTTTAGGTTAGTGTAATGCAAATGGCGGACAACGTCAACATCAGAAAATTTACTCTCCAATTGTTATTAATTATTTATGCGAGCAAAATGAATTATCCAAAGGATTCCTGAGTTATTTGAGTGTGTACTGATGGGCGAGAATATTATTTAAATGATTATAACCTAAAACAGGCAATGTGTGAGGGTTAGAATAAGTAATAGAGAGCAGAATTTAATAATGAAATAAAATAATTAATACTTACGAAATATTTAGATTGCTATGGGCTATGATGAATTATTATATTATTTATTTGAACATTTCACTGTCAATTAATTAATTAATTACACTGTAATATATAACACAACGTTTCACTCTATGAAAAAAATTGAGATGAAAATTTCGAGGTGATGAAAATTAATATTCCATGGCGCTGGAGCACTAGCGGCAGGAGGTGGAACTACGTAATCAAATCTGTAGTCGATAATTCCGTCGATAATTAATGGAAATCTAGGATAATTATTCCGATAGAGTCCGCGACAAATTAATAGTACATTGTTTCAGCCAATCAAAACGCGAATAAAAAAGAATGAAAATTACGGAACAATTCGGAATAGAAATTCGTTACTAGGGACTATGAACCGGCCATTTTGGAATTCAGTTGCACGATGGGCCTCGATGTGAGTGTATGTAATAAAATTTTTGTGAAAGTATCAAGTGATTAATTGAAAAGTGAACAGTGTTAATTAGTTTGTGTGTGTAGTAGTGGTGTGATTAATAAAAGTGATTGTGTGTGAATATGATCGTTGTCAAGAGAGCGATGTTATGTGACAAAATGTGAGTAAATTAATTTGGTTTTTATTAATTTTGGGAAACTCTATTATGGCCGCCCAACAATGGTCGCCATATTAAGGCAGACATGTTGAAATTGTTACTTTTTTTTTTTTTTAAAGTAAATTTTAATTATGTGTTGTGTCGAGTATTTTTAAACAAATAAAAAATATTGTTAATCAAAATTATTTATTATCGACCTATCTCTGACGTCATGTTATTTGAAAGAGACATATAATATGTCGTTATTTAATTTTTTTTTTTAGGTTAAAATTTTTTTTTGGAAATTTTTAATAATTTTTTTGGCTCTTGAATAAAATTAATTTAATTCGGGAATTGTTATTATTTATTTTGTTTATTATTTTTCTTTATTATATCATTTCAAACGTGAATATTTATGATTTTATTTCATATTAATATTAATAATAATAATGATAATAATTTTATTTTTATTTTTTTTTTTCATAGTTTGTAGTAGAAATATCTGTATTTTGGGTAATATTCAATAATTTGAGTTTAATTTTTAATATAAATTTCCAGTAAACAATTAATTGGTGAATTTTAATATAAATTTTAATTATCAAATGAAATTTTTTTTTTAATTGTTTAACATATTAATTATGTAAAATTAAATTACGTAATTATTGCAATAATTTAACATGATTTTCGTGTGAGAAATTACTTATAAAAAAATTTCGAATCAAAATTTTTATCAGTCAAATTAAATAAATTTTATAGTTAAATTGATAAATTAATAATTCAACAAATTTTTAATTCTTTTCAATTTTTTAATATGTTATTCACATATAGAATTAAATTATATAAATATTGCATTAATTTGACATGATTTTTGTGTAGAAATTATTATAAAAAAAATTTTAAATCAAAATTTTCATTCTGTCAAATTAAATAAATTTATTGATTAAATAGATAAATAAATAATACAACAAATTTTTTAATTCTTTCCTATTGTTTGATATATTATTTATATTAAATCAAGTGAAATAAATATTTGACATGATTTTTGTGTAGAAATTATTATAAAAAAAATTTAAATCAAAATTTTCATTCTGTCAAATTAAATAAATTTATTAATTAAATAGATAAATAAATAATACAACAAATTTTTTAATTCTTTCCTATTGTTTCATACATTATTTATATAAAATCAAATGAAATAAATATTTTGTTAATTCAACATAATTTTCGTGTATAAAAAAATTCCAACGAAAATTTTCAGTAGATTTTTATGTAAAATTTATTTTTTCTTCATTTTCTAAATGTTGGATTTTTGCGACTAATGTCACAGATCTTTTTGTCTTACCATTGTGTCTATCAGTATAACGATTATTACATGATTGCCATTACGGGTCGACGGATATTCCCGAGTTGAGATATAAAAAAATGTGTGCGGGAGGCGAATGAGAAAAATGTAGATTTGTGTCTGTACTGCCACGGTACTTTTCTACTAGTTGAGTATTCGAAATGAAGCCGTCGTGGACATTAAAGAGTGAATACGACTACGATGAAGATGACGACGGTTTGCCATGATATTCATGGTGAGGTCTTATCTCGTAATCTTAATTTCTTTTCTGAATTCCTCTGACTAGGTAAAAATATAATGTTACGGTCGTGCTCCCCCGAGTGTGACTCGATTGCAAATGCCGATGAAATTCTGCCGCAGACTTTTGTCTGGTTGTTTAGATAAATTAATATGGATTATGATGAAATAGGAGTAGAATATATTTTATTTTCCATCATGGAGCAAAATAGTTTTGTGAATTTTTTTATTTAAACAATCAATAAATAGTTCGAATAGTTTATTTAGTAGAAGGAAAATTTTTAAAATATGAAATAATTTTTTTATGTGAATTAAATTTTAATTATTAATGAAATTCAATTATTAAAATTTTTAAACTTTTATTGATTCAAGCCAAACATTAATTTACGGGTTTTTTATAATTTTTGGGAGCTCTTTTATTAGGATAAATTAGAATTTTTTTAATGAAAAATTAATTTTTCAGTCGAAATTTTTAATTAATTATTAAAAAAGTTTTTTTACTCTCGATTAAATATTTTTATTTTACAAGTTGATGATTAATTTGTATGAATAATACGTTATTCTTGATAACAATTCGGTTAGATCAATTTAAAAATTAAAAAATAAAGAATTATTTATTTTTTTGGTTATTTAAATATTTTTTTCAAGATAAAATATTGAATATTATTAATAAAAAAATTATTTTCTGCAATATAAATTCATTTTTGTCTTTATTATACTGAAGAATATTGTAATATTGCAAATATATTGCAAAATAAAAAAACATTATATGATTTTTCATATGAAATATTTCATATATGAAAAGAAAATAATAAATCAAAAATATTTCGAAATTATTTTCTTTTAAAATACCAAACCGTATTTACTTAGCCATGTGTTTGAATTATATTTCCTTGGCAGGAAATTTCGATACAATAATTTCAACCGACGTCTTATAAATCGTGAAAATAAAATAAAAGTTTACATATCAAAAATGATATTTTTCCACAAGTGTTTGGACTTTTCTCAATCTATTCATTCCCATAGAAATCAATAAATAGATTCGACGATTTCAAGTTAATGTTTATACTCGTACAAAGTGAGAAACATCAATAAACATTATTTTGAATCTCCCCCCACAACACAAGAAATTAATAAACCCAAAAAAAAAAAAAAAAAAAAAAAAAAAAAAAAAAAAAAAAAAATACAAAAATAATATTTAATACAAAATTTTTTCAAATTAAATAAATAAATAAAAAATCCAACAAAATATTCAACTTCTCCCCAATACCCAACATAATTATCACACTAAATCAAATCACCTAAACACTGTCACATAATTAAAATTTAATTATTATAAATCTTTCAAACAAATTTAAATATCAACCAAATTAAATTCACAATTTATCATTAAAAATTCTCCATCACACAATTACCCAATAAAAAATAATACAATCAACTTAAATTATACATTAAACAAATAAATTAAACAATTTCCATTGGCAAAAGACAAAAAAAAGAAAAATAAAATATATTAAAAATAATCATAGTTAATAAATAAAATAACAA
>JAQQBS010000004.1:2563462-2587570 GCA_030347275.1 Microctonus aethiopoides
TAACTAAATGAATAAGAGAAAAAAAAAACATAGAATAAAACTCGGCGCGCAACTATTCGTTTCTCGCATGTTCAAACGAAAAATAATAACAATGGAGGATCTATATACACGGGGGTGCTTGGTCCTCCCTCTTGCCCCTCATGGGTGGGATAGTTTATTAGCGTTCACGAGACAATGGAGGTCGAGATCGAAAAAGAATGAGGGAGAGGAGGTCGTCGAAGGAAAAAATGAAAGGGAAAAAAAAAATTAGATGGGAGAGAACGAGAGAGATTAAGAAAGAAAGATGAAGAACTGAGGTGAAGGTGAATTATATATATATAAATGCACTGAGCAGTGTATATATAGTAATATATAGTAATGGTTGTATGTAAGAAAGCGAAATCAGGGGTTAGGGAGGGAATGAAAGAATGAAAGCGAAAAAAAAAAATATATAAATGAATGAATAGGAAAAAAAAAATTATTTTAGATAGCATTGGAGCATATTTAAATATGCACGACCGTCGTCTTCGAATTTATGGTCGGCGACAAATATTTCAAAATCATTTTATTTCTTTGGATGTTATAATAATTCTCTCTTTCACTTTCGGTTTTATTGTGTAGTGTTATTTTTTTTTTTTTTTTTTTTTGAGATAAATTATGATTTGTGTATGGTAAAATTTGGGTTTGTTGATGAAAAAGTAGAATAGTTGTGATGAATATTAGAGTGATAGATAGATAGATAGATTCTTATTTTAATGTCTTAGCAATCGCTATAGGACAAAAATTATGCATACAGTAATACATGAATTAAAAGTAGAATATCAATAAAGTACAATGATTTACAATAATAGTAATAGCACTCATTCTCAAGCAGAAACAAAATTGAAATGAAAAGTAAATAGTCATTAGAATTGATTTAGTGCATGCTTACACATAATAAATAATATCTGTTTCTTAATGAAGAACAAACATTTAATTGTAGAATAAGATAATCATCAAATGTGATTAAGTGTGAATTCACACAAAATAATTTCATAATTTAATAACTATTAGTTGATTTCTTCAATTCTTTTGTAAATAAGTAATTTTATTGTCTCATTTTGAAGATTGGATAGCTAGAAGTTTTTAATTCGTCTGGAAAAGAGTGTCATAAGTTATAAAAAAAGAGTTGCCGAATATAGAGTGAGTGAAAGTAAGGGAGAAAAAAAATTTTTTTAGTTATAGAAAAACGAAAATTTTTAGAGTTGAAAAAAAATTGTTCTATGGGGAATTTTATTAGAGCAAAAAAGTTGGACAAATTCACCGGAGAATGTTATATTTAATATCAATAATTCATAATTTGTCACGTTATTATTAATAAAAATTAATAGATGATAAAATTCGGCCTCGAATTATTGAAAAAATTATAATAAAATTTTCAACTATTTCAAATAATTTTAATTAAACTGAAAAATTTGTTTTTATTCCTAATCATTTTCACAAAACACAATAGAAAATCCTCCATTAAACAAAACAAATAAATAAATATAATAATTGTTAAACAAATAAAAAAACCATGAATAATTCTACTCTATAAAATTTCCCAAATCTGTTTTCTCCATCTCAAAACAAAAAAAACCATCTACTTACAGAAGAACCATCTAACACCCATCATCTCCTCCACATACAAAATTGAAAAAAAAAAAACAACAATAATACACATTAAATAAACAATCACACATCATTGCACAAAAGCGAAATTCAACAATCGCCAACAGCAAAAAACAAAATCATATACATAAACGTCAATGGTCACGACAAAACTGGTGAATAATATATAATAAATACCATTCGTGGAAAGACATCAGGCAAGTGTATACCCAGGAGTTGCGGCACCAGGGTATAAAAGAGCTGCGAATCCCATATAAATATATACATACATATAAATACATATATATACATTTCTCTTCTCGTTGTCGAGCAGATTCCGACATAAGATAAAATAAAGAATGGGGCGCAAAAGGGTCCGATGGACGTCAATGTTTCATCGCAAATTATAAAACAAGTGATGATAGCCAATGGCCAAAGGTTCACGCATACATACACACACATATATATATACTATATACATAGATTTTACGTGATATATAGATCGATAGGATTTTCGATCGAAGAATTCTTGCTTAAATTCATCCTTTTACTTTCTCTCATTCTTCCTCTAAATATTCCTCTATCTTTTATACAGTTTGGGCACAGCTGGAGGCGGATGCTCGCCCTCCATTTAGCGGAATCATGTGCACATATATATATGTATATACATAGATCGGGAATTGAATCGTGAATTTAAACCAACGTCCAACAGTTTCGCAACGGCGATTAATCACTTGAAATCATGAATTACCTATATTGCAAAATGGAGTTTGAACTGGTCTAAAATCGTGAATTTCCAAGCCATTCCGGGGTAAAACGGATGGACAAAACGAAGAGAGGAGGACACAATGTAATAGTGTGGTTTAAATATATATATATATTTATATTATAGATGAGGAGGAGGGTAGATCGTTGTTCTCGATTTGAGACTTAATTTCCATTCGACATCTCTCTGTGATATTAGAGCGCGACCATGTGACGTCATATGTATGCAAATTTTAGCAGCAAATTCGCTTCTCCTGCATTGGCACCATTGCCAATGTTCGAGGGATTTTACACTGGTGGCGAAATGACACAATGGTAGTGGTGAGGATTTGCTTCCGTTTCACTGAAATGTACGCGCTGGTTTATACACTCTCCCTAATGCAGTACATTTGTGTATGTGTATGTACATAGTGACGCGCGACAGGTTCATGTGCGCACCGGAACACAAACAACCTGATACACTGTTGTATATTTCAAATCGTCTAGATGTGTATATGTATAGCTGGGTTGCAAGTAGATACAGGTTTATACGCGAAATTACAGGTTCATATGGGGTGTTTTAGTGTTGGTGAATGAGAACTCGGGGTTGGATTTGTGTGTGTTGTAGATCATGTTTATTAATGGGACGTTATATCACAACTGGAGCATTCGATTTTACATGCTAGCTAAATATTCCAATTTCATCTGATGATTTCTCTCGCGCTTCTCTGGATTTATTTCATCATTTTGGAAATGCTCATTCCTCATGGTAGAATGTTTAGTCGTTGATTTTTGTTCATCTCCGGATGATAGAGAGAGAGATAGAGAGAGAGAGAGAGAGAGAGAGAGAGAGTGGATTTTATTTGTGATTGATATAAATATACGTTTTGATATTTTATATTCATAATATGTATTACTAGTTTGGAATATTGTTGGGTGATAACTGGAAACGATTTAAATTGTTGAATTTATTTTATTTTTAATTCTAATATTATATTTGTAGTATTGTGAATTATAATGGTGGTTATGTATTTTTTTTTTATTCAAGTATATACTGCAGTTATGATATAAAAGAATTTGCGAAAATTTTTATAAGTTATGTATAGAAATATTCGTGTTTATACCTGTTTTGTTTGTACATCCATGGCGAAGATTGGGCGCCGTTATTTTCCATTTTAAAAATCTGTATTCTGAAATTGCCTGACGTATGAGTTTTGTACGTGACGCCATGTTGAATCTGTCCTCGAGAATTTAGAGCATAAAACATTTATAATAGTCATATTTATATTATATCATTGGCGTAGTCAAATAATATAAACATTATTTATTCTTTCTTCTTCTTTTTTTTTTGTTTCATTTTTAAATTTATACATACCAATAAATTTATTTTTCTGACAACGATCGTGGATACACTTATACAATGACCCTTACATAATCAATCAAACACAAATAAAGAAACAGGAACAATCCAAGAACAAAAGAAAAAAAAATGAATAAATAAATCTTATACCTCGATTTTAGTAATATCATTCTTGGTATAAGATCAGATGAATGTAAAGGGATGACAGAAACGAGGTTGTTGCAATAGGGGTTGGGGGTGTGTGGTCATCGTAGTGTAGAGAAGGATCATCTTATATATACATATATATACGTTTATGTATATATAGAAATAGAACGTGATTTGCGGTACGGAACTTGGAATCTTGGATTTGAATTTATCTCCTTCCGACGAACCATTCCACCTTTTCAAGCGAGACGACCACCCCCTTACCCATTCATCCTCCATGAAGGGGTGCAAGGATAGTGTCGTATAGCAGTGAAATCTTGTCTGAGGACAACCTCCTTCACATACAGACACACAGACGCAGACCCACACTTATATAAATGTATAAAATTTTCCACTCTTGCTTCTCTCATGAACGCGCGTATTTCTCTTCTTTCATCTGACATACACAAGCAAAGACCGATTCATAAGGGAGGTGGGGATTACTGACAAGAGGGTAAAGCTACTGAGATGTACATACATATGTGTATGTATGTGTGTATGTAGTAATGGTGGCGAGAGGAGAAATAGGCAAAAGAAGGAGAGTATGCAGATGATTTTCCTCTGGCGCCTCGCACACGTCTCTTGCTACTTCGAGATACTGCGGTATCGATCTCGCGGCCGCGACCTCAAGGGTCGTTATGGCCACCTTCGTCCCGGGGTAGTTTCGGACAAATGGTGGTTGAAATGGTCGCTTGTGTAAGTGGTGGAGAAAGATGAATGTTTATGAAGAAGTTTTTTAGATTACGTGACGATGCTTTGAGATTAGAGCTAGATTTTATGATTTCTTATTTAGTTTGGGATGGAGAATTTTAGTTTCGTGAGGGTTAGTGTTAGGGAAATATTGTAAGAAGGCAAATGGATAAAAATAGAACAAAGAAGAATGAGATTTTAAGATGCTGCGTGTATTTTTCAAACATTCCGAATCGAAATTTTTATGCTACTTCAAATCTCATTATTGGTATTTAGCGAGGTTTTTCAAGAGCAAGGGAGATTGTTTAGAAATATTTTAATAGAAAATACAACACCTCGAAGTAGTCACATATTGCCAAATCTTCCATTCTAAGGCGCAATGAAGAAAATTGCGTCTAAGTTTATTATGAAATAAAACATTACAGTGTTATGTTGGGATTTAAAGCATCAAACTAGGTTCAATCCTAGATTTTTAGAGGTTCCCTAGATTCAAAGTAGAATTGATAGGCCAACGAGTGCCATAAGATGTTTAATCGACTACTAAAAGACTTAGAAAAAGACAAAAATTTCAACTTGGGATATTAAGAAAAATTTAAGATAAACCCGAATACAAAATCAATCTAAAAAATCTAATTAACATCAATCTCACACTAATATTGAACTGATATCTAATTATTAATACGTAAATCCAAGTAAATAACAACACAATACTATTTATCTTTCATTTCTTCATCTCATCAATGGAATAATATTCGATATACCTATACTCACGTGATTATTTCGAAACAAACGACTTAACGATCCACCGCTGCGTCTACGATTGGACAAATGACGCGTGATATTACGTCTACATGAACAAATATAATTTATGTATATATTTATATGTATCATACGTATATTCATGCATTTATGGGGGTTGTGAATCGCGCGCGCGTGGTTAAAAGGGAGCCAAAGGAATAATTAGTCGACTATGAATGAGGTTTAATTGGCTTGCCAGACGTCGACGAGAAAATTCACTTTCTCTCTGTCGATCTATCAGTTCTCTCGTAGTTTCTCATTCCTTGTTGAGTTGATAAAATCGTAACGGAAGCTCCAGGGTGCACACACAAAGCCTTTGACTTGAAAGACAAAGCGATTTGGACTTGCCAACGAGACCAAAAGGGATTGCGGATTTTAGATATATATTTTGTTGATGCATGGGGAACAGGAATGAACTCGCAATGTTCACTCCCATCTCGTTGACTAGTTCGGATATTATTAGCATTGTTAACCAAGCAACTTGCAATGGTGTAACATGGTATATTTAGATGTATCTAGTAGTCGATTATACATATATCACAAATCACCCTTCTCTTTTTGGTGATGGGACGTGAGCTCCCATCCGGTGTGCAAGATCATCGGGTTCAAATCAACCCTTTTACACAACGTCCACAAGCATTCTCGTTATATGTAGACAAAGATAAAGTTGATAGTCCTGTGAGAATAAAGTGAGATAACAAATTTTAGATAGAAAGAAAAAATGCCTTTAGGGTTATTTTATTCTCCCCTTGTTGAAATTTTCATCACTTCAATTCTTAATTGCCGTACTGTTACGTTATGATGATCCTGTCAAGTGATGTCGAGACATATAACCCTTTTTGACGTTTTTTATTATTATACATGCAGAGAAAGAGTGGGGCAAAATGGCCTGGTGTGAAAAAAAGTCTTGAGAATAAATTTTTTTATTTTTCAATTTATCGTGGAATATTTTTTTATTGTGTAGTCATTTATTTAATTGCTTCAAGAGGTAGATAAAAGTGTAATTAATTATCAATATAATTATTGTAGAAATAACTCTTGACTGTTGAATAATTTTGGTTTATTTATTATTTTATTTGGATATTAAGTTTTTAAATCGATAAAAAATTCAATTTGTGGCAGTGAAAAAATATTAAAACAATCGTTTTGGCTATTCTATTATTGAGATACATAAAAAAAGGACCCTTGGAATAAATAAAATAATAATATAAAAATATAAACTTTTGTATAAGATACTTTATTTTTTTTCTTTTTGTTTTTAAATATTGTCCAGTTTATTTTTCAAGTATTTCTAAGGGTATTTTTACCCATAGATACTTGTCTATACATGTTGACAAACACATTCGTGTGCACGTACACATAATTCTGTTTATGTATATACAGAAATGTTATATAAAATACAGTGTGTGGGGAAAACAGAGTTGGCATGACGAGTCCTCGGGTTGACATTTCATTCCCAACGAATTCCCGCATCATGCATACTAACTAGAACTTGAAGCGTATATAACTTTTGTACGCGTTTCCTTGATGTGCTTTATCCTCTAACGTTCGTAATAATATATATAGAAATAGACATGAAGTGAGCAGAACAAAAGTACAGGTGGAGAGGGAAACGTAGAGGGATGTGATTGAGAGAAGGGCGGAGGATTGTATTGCAGAAAGTTAGAAAGGAGGAACGTAAAAGAAAGCGAGCAGTAATCGTTTTCTGCTATAGGAAAACTCACTGGTGGTCAGACGCAACGCGCACGTTGATGGGACTTTGGTGGGGCGAGTATGGTCTGTGCTTGACTGGACACAACCCCTTGAATGGGGGAGAAGTGGCGCGCGCGTTTCTCCGCGCAAGTTGCTGCAATCGCCGATAGATGCAGTGACGTGTTCTTTATCTCCTTTTTTTTTCTTTGTTTTGACGTTGATTCATACATTTATGTTTATTTATACATCGTAAACAAATAACGATTAATTTGTAATTTAATTAACAACAAATCAATTAATGATCCATATCTAATTGCACTTTTTTATCAATTGGGAATTAATTTAATAAAATAATAAACAAATAATTATTGAAATATTTCGATTTTGATAAATTTAAAATATCGCGTTCTTTGTTTATTCATGTTTATATTTATTTATGAAGAATTCAGACACTTAATTAAAATCGGCCTCATGAAAGGAAGGAAAAATAAAATAATAAAATAATTCAATTTGTTTTTTTTTAATTATATTTATATATATTTTTATATAAAATATCGACGAGTTCCTGCACGTTACTTTGTGATACCATTGGGAATTATAGAGAGACACACAATTTGTGGACAATTATTCCAGCGAAAAGAGGGTGGAGTGAACAGCGATGGAAATAAATAAAACCAAAAGAAATAGAAAAATAAAAGTCGAGGCGAAATATAAAAAAAAAAAATGGGCGGCGGGAAGAGGAGGGACATTCAGTGTAGTATGTAAAATGTAAAAACGGCGGCAACGGGTAACGGTGGCAGTCACGAAATCCAAGTCAGTTAGATACCAATGTCTATTTTTAAACGGTTTCCTATTACCCATGGCAACAATCTTTCACGCGAAATCTATCCATTATTTTTGGTCTAGCGTTGTTTTTCCTCGCCTTTTCTTGGAATATCCCCCTTCTCTATATATTCATAGCTCCCTCCCTCATTCAAGTCTATCTATTTTTTTTTCTTACTGTACGTTTAACTCATCCATGTCTCATTCATTCCTGTGTGAGCTTTAAGGGATATTCGTTGTTCGTGATTTTTATTTGGTTTTATTCCGATGTAATTGTTGGGGCCAGTCACCACTATCGCCACTACCTGCAAGCTCTAACCATCCACTTGGCGAATGTTTCTCTGCCACGCGACCACCGTTTAAGGGATGGCACATAGCGCGCGTTTAGTGCCTATTTTTCGATCCTTTCACTCTTCTTTATTTCAACGTTTTTTATTTTATTTATTTATGCTTGTTGTGTTTGGGTTTTTATTGTGAATTAATATGTGAAAGCTTTATTTTCATGTGTAGTCATATGTTGTGTATTAAGAATTCCTGGGTTTTAGTCAGGTTTTGAAATTTTTATTCCAATATTTTAGAAATATTAAAAATTAGTAAAATAAAGATCAAATAATATTGACAGTAATTTTTTTTTTAATAATTTTTACAGAGCTTTATGAGTAAATTTTGATCCATAATCAATTATTACAAATGTTTATTTATAAATTTTAAGGAATATTTAGTAAAATTTTTGGAAAAAAAATTTTTCTTTTGAAGAATTTTTAGTAAATTGATTTTTTTTGTGATTATTATTTCATATTATGTTTAGATTTTGATAGTGGAATACAATCTAATTCAATACATTATTTATTATGAAAAAAAAAAGCGCTAAAAATTAAGTCTACAAAATTAGTTAAATTTACAAATAAAAAAATTTCTCTATATTTTTTTTATTTATAATCCGTTGAATTTTGTACTATTTCAATAGCTAGCAATAAAAAGGAGGGTCAAGTTAAATATAACTCCACATCGAAAATGCAGTAAATTCAGCACAATAAATATACGCATTTAAAGTCCCCCTAAAATGAACATTAAACATTAATTTAATTATATTCACTCAAAGTAATCAATAAATGTGGACTTTCTTCGTCTCTCATACATACATAAACATTATAACCCAAAGTAAATTCAAATCCCGAAACTGTGCGAAATTTTCCGAAAGTACCAAAACTCCAGCGTTACACAATCGTCACAAACTCTCTATCGACACATACATAAAATACATTCTCCCACATTTACAATCATCATACTATCGCAATTTGAATGGGGAAATGTGAAACGGGTTTAGACCAGTCGAATTGGTCATAGCAATGGGAGAATATCAGTTGAGAGAGGGACAGCAAAAGGGTTCTGGGAAATATATACCAGTAACGCGCAGCGACGAGTTTAATTATCGGGTTAAACGTAGCGAGCGTTGATTCTGATGAGAGTTCCGGATTCAAATGTATATATACGTATATATATATAGGATCTCTCTTGCATTTCCCCTGAATAATCAAATGTATCTCTCTCACTTCTTCAACGCCACAATATAACATTTCCCAGTCCATTCGGGCGTTTTGCTACGTGACTGTCACCACGACGGGCTAGTTAACTAACTAACAGTACGGACAGTTAACGCGTTCTAGCGAGTTTTGGAAAGTGCGAGGTGGTGGGTATGTTGTTAATATGTATATATATGTATATGTTAAGGTGGGAGTGAGGGGATGAATGATTCGTGGGGGAGATATGGCACGTACCTATATAAGTTCCCCTTTTCCCTCTCACCCGCCAATGACATTGTTCGCACTCGGATTCATATTCAAATTGGCCCAGCGTCGACGGATTGCGATTATTGCGATTATTATTGCCGCACCGTTTCGCCAAAATTCGGTGCTGGGGAATATGGTGAGAGTTGTATGGGGGTGGTACACATGGATTTTGGTAACTCGTTGACTTCAATTTATATAAGTTGAGTATGTGTGTTTTATGGATTTTCATGTGAATGTGCTTCTGGAGGAATTTTGGTTTTATTTTGGAATTAATTTATATTTGTTTTGTGAAATTTATGTTGGATGAAAGTTCTGTGTGATTGGTTTTGAAAAAATCTGGGTTTTATTGGTTTTGCTAGTGATTTTTTAGGAATTTTTTAGCGCTAGAATTTGGAATTGAAAACTAATTTCATCGAATTTTTATAATATTTTATTTTCTCCACGATGAAATTATATAAATAAACATAAATACTACCAGCAATGAATAATTTTCAACGTCATTGCTATTCGGAAACAAAGAAAAAAATGAAAGAATTCTCCTAACAAAATAGATAAAATCTTAATTACATAAAATTATATTCCACTGCACGTTTTGAATTTTAATCTACAATCTGCAATTAATTTAATCCTAAATAATAACAATAATCAAGTAAGAAAGGAATAAAAAAAAGAAACATTTTAACGATTCGGGATGAATTGAAGTGCGAAGTGAGGAATAAGGGTGTGGTGTGTTCAGCAATCGAGGTGTAAAAAAGTATCGAAAGTGTCACGAGTCCCTCGGGAAGGACATTCGAAACCGGATAAGAATATATCTTCGACGATGTAATAACGTTGTACAATCATGGTTTGAAAATAAGAAGGGACACGAGAAGACGACGAGAAGAATAATAATAACGGTCCAACGAGACATGACGATGAAGCAGCGCTTGAGAAGTGATGAAATAGATGAAGTAAAGAGAGAGAGAAAGAGAGTTGAGGAAAGCTTGGAGCGTTACAGTGCTTTGGATTAATGTAGTGAGAATCGTGCCAATTAAAAATCCAATTAAAGAAAACGTTGGGGAAGAAAAGCACGAGGGAAAGAGAGAGAGAGAGAGTGGGGTGCGAGAAAGCATCAAATGAGGAACTCTTACTTGAATCAAAATCATTTCCGCCCGATAAAGCGACCGTTCATTTGTTAACAGTCGCGCTGAGGATTTTCTCACCTATTTTTTTTTCTTCTTCTACTCATTCTTCTTTCTTTTTTTTTCTTTTATATGCTAACTCTCCCTTCTCTCTCTTGAATTTCTATACTTGGCACCCGCCGTTAATTCCCGCGACTCACCCGGACGTTAGTTTTATCGCTCGTCATTTTTTTAAGTGCAAATGAGTTCGTACTTTTTTTTTTTTCTTTTGCTTGTTCGGTCCAACGCGCTACAATTTTTACTCCAGCTATTTTCCTTCATCTTCACTTGTGTCTGTGAATTTATTTTTTTCCATCCGCGTGGACCAACGCGATCCTTCCATTACTTCTCTAATTTAAAATAAGGGAATGATTTCCACGCAGGGTGACTCGGTGGATTAAAAATCCAGGCGCATTTTTCTTCCTTTTTTTATTCTTATTTTATAATTTTATTCTTCTACTTCTGTCTCGGTTTCTTATTCTTCGAGCCTTTTCTCTCATGTAGAAATGGAACCTTTTTGTATATCGCATATTTCACAGACATTTTTAATTTCTTTTCTCTGTAAATAACTTGTACAAATTTATTATTGAACTTTCTCACAAAATTTCTTTGATAAATCGTTGATTTTTTATTTCTCACTTCATATTGTCTTGAAGAAATGTTCCTATATTTAAACTATAAAAATTAATAACATTTCAATTATGATTCTAAAATTTTTATTCCAAATAAATTAAAAATTCTTTCTCCACAAATATAAATATATTTTTTCAAATTTAACCTTGAATTGTCGGTGAAAGAGAAATCGACAACGGCCACCAGTCATGTCTACACATACATATATCACATAAATATAATATCTATATGTATACATTAGTTTTATATACATATATACAGGATATATAATGACGGGGCCAGACGCATTAGGTAGTAATTACCAAAACAACGCGCTCACAACAAACGGATGTTTCATTCTTACTTATATACCATCATTAAACAGTATAATTGCTTGCGTCCTGTGCGCCTTTCCTTTATTTCATGCGTCTCCATCGTTCAGAATCCAGACGATCCCATACAAAGTTTCTCACTGTTGACTATTATTTTTATTTCATTTTATTAATATCTTGTATATTTATTCATATGTTTATATATTTTTATTGATCACATTCTCACACTTGTCTTTATGGATAGTTTGTCAAAGTTTTGAATGAGATTTTTTTTTTGAAGTTTGAAGTCGAATTTTGGGGAGATAATATTTTTGAATCTTAGAATTTCACATGAAAACATATGAATATTTTTTTAGATCGATAAGTTACATGGAATTTTTTTTGATCCTTGAAATCTGCTATAAAAATATGACAATTTTCCGATTTTTCTATGAGGTCCTTCTTTGAATATTTATTGCTTCCGGAAAAGCCATAAGTCAAATTCATATGTTTTGTAGACAGTTCAAAATCTTTGGATATTATATGAAAGTTTTGTCGGTTTTTAATATTAATATTTTATAAATATTATATAAATCATTGGGATAATGATTTTGGAATGAAACTATGAATAAATATTCTAGTCCAGCTATTCGATTGGAAAAAAAAAATTAAGGATGAATAAAATGTATATAAATTTAAATCAATTTGGGAACCATATTGAAAATAGGAGTATAGATAGTTTTTCGTTTATAAATCATCAACCGTGAGTCGTACAAAAATTTTCTGAAGAACTTATTTATAGCTAATCGCATCACCTACAACTTTATTAAATGACATTTTTTCATAAAATCATTAATAAAATAGTTACGAGTCATTAAATATAAAAAAAAAAAAATTTTTTCAAAAACTACAACTTTTTTTTTCTTTCCCCAGATTACTAATGCCACATCCGAATTCTCAGTTCAACAAGAGGAAAACTGTGAGTACAACCTTAGTATTAAATAAACAAATGATTAGACAAGTAGACTTGCCCGGTCTATCGTTGATCGCATGAATCACTTCAATAATAATACCATAATATGAATTTGTTAATTTACTTTGTTGATAAATTTATTTATTTATTTATAACTTGTTGATGAAAATTTATTCACCCATTTATTTATTTATTTATTTATTTATTCATTAATTTATTTATTTGTTTATTTATTTGTTTATTTAATTATTTATTCATTTATTTATTCGCTTATCATTCATGTCACGGAAAATCGGTATTAAATTCTCAAGTAATCAGTCATTCATTCTTACGAATATAAATTTGAAAAAAAATGAAAAAAAAAAATGAAAAATGAAATTTAAAAAAATTTTTTAATGTTTATCATTGTTAACTTTTATTTATTTACTTATTTGTTTATTTATTTATTCATTTACTTATTTATTTATTTATCGATCCATATATTTATTTATTAATTCGTTTATTCATTTGGAAATGAAGCCACTCTTGAGATCACGTGGCTTCTTTATTTTTCGTCACAAATTATATAAAATATACATATTTTTTTCGAAAACGTGTATATTTGTTTTTTACGGCGAACGGAAAGTCGAAACAAAATTTAACACAACAATTTATTGTTAGCTCGATAATAATTAACTCTCTATAAATTTTCGATTTATTTGGTCCAGCAGTTTTCAAGATACTCTCACTATATATATAAAATATTCGTCCATCGGGCATCGAAAAAACACGTTTTTCATGTACGTGACCTTCAAAAACATGAAATTTTTTTTAATATTATACAATGAGCCAATTTATTGAACATTAATATTAATTTTTTTTATTCGTCATTCAAATTATTATTGTTGAAAAATGCGATTACAAGCGTTATTTTGGTGTTTTCAAATCGTACGAAAGCAATACTTTCTTCTCACTAAGTGATGAAAAGTAAAAAATTACACTCCAAATTTCCACCTAATTTCGATCAAGAATTTTTTACCACATAAAAATAACTAAAACAAATTAACTTGATATTTACCCTCACATCGCACTTCACAACGGTTCTCTATTAATGTAATCACAACCCTATACCAATACGCAATAGTACCAGTATCGATAAGTCGTATATAAAAAAAAACTTCGCTATCTATCACACAATTCGCGGCATTGAAATCCTATTTATATATCCACTAGCGTCACTGCAAAATCCCTCGCTTGCGCATTCGTTTATTAGAAATTCTTGGGTTACTTCACCACCAACCCCACCAAAGTAGACTAGTGAAATATGCGGAATCGGCGGCGATTTTACTCGTTTTGAGTCGGGTGGTCTGCGTCCAATCGGGTGTGAAAGTTCCTTTGTGGTGGCTCTTTTCCTGAAGAGATATTGGCGTTGTTTAATTTTAGCACCGCGGCCACTTCCTTTGTTTCCAACGTTTCAATTTAAATTGAATCCATGCCATGACGGCATTGCACGATCTATCGGTAAATATATACATATATGTATATATGAAAGAGTGAAGATAAAATGTTGGGGTTGAAGAGAAAGGAGAAATCAGGCGCCGATCCGTTATTAATTAGATTGAGAATATATACTCGCGGAAAGATGAGGGAGAAAGAGAAAAGGGCCCAGATCTGATCGGTTACTGGTATATATATATATATATATATATATATATATGTATATCTACTACTGTAGTATATACTCTCTCAATTTCAGGAATTCCTCTTTCGCCTTTGCGCGCGCCCGACTGTGGATTAGGAACTTTGGTTTTAAATTAATTGCTGTAACATCTTGCCCCGACGGGCAAGGCCAATTTGTTGAACACTATCAAAAGCACCTTGAGAGTGTGTACACATTATTTGCGTATATCTATATGTATATATACATGTGTGTGTGTGTGAGAATAGTAGTGGAATTGAGAGGAATTTGATTTTATTTTTACATGTTTCAATGAACAAAGAAAAAAAAAATGAAAAAAAAAAAAATTAAGATAAATTGCGAGTGCGATTTGAAAAATTGTCTTCAAAAGAAAACACCTGAAAAAAAAAGCGAAAACATAATAAAAATTTAGAAATAAAAAAAAAATTTTGTGAACTAAATTAAAATTAAAAAAATTTTTTAAATAATTTTGTGCAAAATATTTTTGGGTATTGTTAATTGTTTTTGTTTTTTTTTTTCTTCATTATTCTCAGCTACTGAATATTTTGATTATAGACATATAAATATATACCCTCAGATAAATAAATATTTAATAATAAATAACTATGCATTAAACGCGTAAGAATTTCTGTCAGATTTAATAAATGATACTTGATAATTCGTTGATTATATCAAGATGAATAGATAGATATGACCTCACGATGATCGATGTCAAACACATTGACTAATATTACATACCTATATATATAAACAAATAAAAAATAACTACATACAATGAATGCATATAAATAAAAATATATAAAGATATATTTAAAGTGAAATAAAATATTCACAAGATATATTTTGCGATAACGATAATTTTTATTTCATCTCTTTTATTTTATTTTTATTTATTTTTTCTTATATGTATATATGTTTATATAAATGTATATTATGTAGTTTATGTAATTTACTTTCATCGAATATTTTTATTATCATAAAACACAATTTATTTCAACGAAATAAAGGAAATAACCTTATCGGCATTGCACATCCAAAAATATTGTATTTATGCACGCGTTTAAGCCGAGATGTCGTGCTCGTCGCAATATTCAATGTTGCCACATTGGATATTAAGCTCGTGTCGCATTATTTGTTGGTATATATATGTATATAATAAATAAAATATATAATAAGAATAATAGTGGCAATTTTGTTTGATGTAAAACGTCGCAGGAAACGAGATATTATATCGTATGAGAGTGGATAATGCAATCTTTGTATTTGAATACTTAATAGTTTTCAATGCATACATCATCCACTGAATGCCCATTAAAAAGCCGTTGAATTATATTATGGGTGTTCTATATTGGGTTGCGAGCATGTTTATACCTATCTGAGATGCTAATTTTACGAAAACAAACTTAATTCAATGTGGTTTTTTTTTTGTTTTTATTATTTTATGTTGGTTAAGTTGAGATAGACAGGCATTGACTTGCACAGAAACCGTTAGAGGGAAAATATTATTTTTTTTCGTTATTAAGATTGTTTCGAGAGAGTTTTTGTATATTTAGGTGAATTAATATTGTAGAAAATTTTGTGTGAAAGTTCAGTAAAAATTTGTTTTGAAATATTTTTGAGGTAATTTTTATATTTTTAAAAATTAATTTCATATTAAGTTGATATTTATGTCATTGTTGATATAAGTTATATGTTGATTAGTGTGGTATATTCGAAAAATTTGTTTAGTTATTTATTAATTAGTTTAACACGAAATTTATATATTTGGGTAATTTTGATGAATTTTCTTTTTGGTTTAAAAAAATAAATTTCTCTTAAAGTCGCGATTGAATTTTAGTTTCAGTGAATAATTATCGAAATGGGCAACTATAAATTACTAATTGATATTACAAATTGTTTAAAACACTCGCCCAAATATATATTAAAAATAAATTCATTTTAATTTTTCTAAATTTTTTTTTCAACCTAAAAAAATAAATTTCACTTAAAATTGCGATTAAATTTTAATTTCAATGAATAATTATCGAAATGGACAACTATAAATTACTAATTAACATTTCAAATTGTTCGAAACAATCGCCCAAACATTTATTAGAAATAAATTCATTTCAATTTTGCTAAATTTTCTTCTAAATCTAAAAAAATAAATTTCACTTAAAATTTCAATTAAATTTTAGTTTCAATAAATAATTATCAAAATAGACAACTATAAATTATTAATTAATATTACAAATTGTTTAAAACACTCGCCCAAATATATAATAAAAATAAATTCAATTAAATTCCCCTAAATTTTCTTTTCAATCTAAAAAAAAAAAATTTCACTTGAAATTTCATTTAAATTTTAGTTTCAGCGAATAATTATCAAAATAGATAACTATAAATTATTAATTAATATTACAAACATTCCAAAACACTCGCCCCAACATATAATAAAAATAAATTCAATTTAATTTTCCTAAATTTCCTTCTCAACCTAAAAAACAAAATTTCATTTAAAATTGCAATTAAATTTCAGTTTCATTAAAAAGGATAAAAATTCAGTGTAATTAAATCCAACATAAAATATTAATTTCAACCACAATTATTTTTCTACTCCAACACAAAATTTCTTCCACTTCATGTATACATAAACCAATACTTTGAAAATGTATTCATACAAGAGTGAATGAACTAATTCATTCTATTTGAATCAACATTTCATAAAGACTTTGGTGTCATATACATATAATACGCATCACACAGTGAAAAAATTTCTTTATAAACTCGTCGATATTTAAGACGGTGAATATCGTAATCCCACGTAATGAACCTCTTAGAATACTGTCAGAATCGAGACGTCCCAAATATTTATCTAGATGAAAAGAACTATATATCTATAAGCAGGAATCATGAAGGCGTATTGCTCCTTTCTGTCTTCATTGCGTCACACCGTTCTTTACTATCGCGTTGCCACGAAGCTTTTCGAGAGTTAATAACGTCTAACGTCACGGATCCTGTATGAAATTGAATTTCTACTAAATTAAAAAAGAAAAAAAAATTAATCTAATGTTTTTTTTAGAGTATTAATAAAAAAAAGTTCAAGTACTTTTTTTTTTCAGTTTTAATCCATCATTTATGTTATATATCCATTTTAAAATTGTTATTTTATATCCTAGCTATTAAATAATGCAAAAACTGATGACATTAATTTATATTGAGTGTAAAAAAAAAATTAATCTGTAAAAATTCACATTTTTTTTTTCATCTCGACTGTTAACGGTTGGAGAAAAATATTTTTAAACAATTGAAAAAAATTAGGGATGGTGACGAATTTGTGGGCGTTTTGTTCGTGAAGGGGTGGACATTTTTATTAACATTTAAATTAATATTTATGTTTGTTTATAAATATATTTAAATGGGGTTTTGTCGCAAGATTTGTAAGGTTTAATATAATGCTATGTCCATCGCGTCAATGTGTGTGTACATGTGAGTGGTCCGCAGATAAATTCATAGATGGAGCCAATTGTATTATACACATGGTCTCTTGACAAGCCTGTGTATGTCATCAATTTAATTATATTTAATAAGAGCATTACATTGTATGGAAAAATACGAATTTAAATTGGGAATTTTTTTTTTCTGATAAATATCAAATGTTTTTGTTAATTACACTTAGTTATTTTTTTGGCTGATTATTTTCCGTTTAATTTGTAATATTAATAGGGAATGTGGATGGTAATGCTTTATATTAAATATCCTCATTGTTCTTTGAAAGATAATTTAATCAATATTAATATTAATATAAATTAAAAAATAATTTTTTCATTGAGGAAAAAAATTTTTAATTTTTTCACGTCGTGATTATTTGTTTATAACTATATATTTTTTTTTATCACAAAAATGAGGAAATAGTGCCATAGATTAATTATCGATATTCACAAATATTAATTAAATTATTTATTTAATTATCTTGATGAATTTCATGATAAAAATAAAAAATAAATTTTATGAAGAATTTATTTAAATATTACTTTATAATATTTATATATATATTTTTTTATATCGGTATGAAAATCAACGGATGATGGATTGAATGATTTAATTAATGCAAAATGTGTAGATAAAAAATGTGGAGTAGAAAAAAAAAATAAAAATAAATTTGACTTGATTTGAACTCAAAAATAAAATATATCAAGTTGAGTGTTCATATGGAAGTTGTTGACTTATCTCATTATTCACATTTTTCTTTGTAATGTATATAATATGTAGTCACGACAAAAACTGGTTTAAATATTTTATACCGGGCACGTGTTAAACACGCGCGGATGTTGCGCGACAGCGGCAAAACTCCTCCAACACGACTAAATGCAAGAATTGTATGCGCGAGCACTGTGATTATCTTGGGTCACATCTTCACTGTGATCTTTACTTCAACTCTCATTCCAACGACGTAACCCATCATGGTCATTGTGCTTGTGTTGTATTGTCCTAAAAGAATTTCAACAGCATGCGCGAACATAAACACCGAGACTCGTTAACAATTAGTTCACTTATAATGCGTACACAAATGTCCTCAAAAATATGTACACAATGTATATTACGTATTCGTTCTTATTTTTATATTATGTTGGACCAACAAGAGAAATATATAAATAATAATAGGAATTGCGACAATGAATGGAGTATTTTAAATATTGTAATTTATTTTTTTAGATCGAGACGAAAAATTTTGCGAAATTCAATTGAATTTATTTTTATTATATTATATATTTGGGCGAGTTTTTTGAACAATTTGAAATATTAATTAGTAAGTTATAGTTGTTTAGTTCGATAATTATTTAGTGAAACTAAAATTTAATTACAATTTTAAGTGGAATTTATTTTTTTACATTGAAAAAAAAATTTAGGAAAATTAAAATGAATTTATTTTTATTATATGTTCGGGCGTTTGTTTCGAACAATTTTTAATATTAATTAGTAATTTAGAGCTGTCCATTCCGATAATTATTTACTGAAATTAAAATTTAATTAAAATTTTAAGTGAAATTTATTTTTTTAGATTGAAAAGAAAATTTTATTTGGAATTTTTTTCTCAGTGAATGAAATAAAATAAAATAAAATAAAATAAAACAAATGAAAAAAATAAAATCAATAAATCGCGTAATAATTATTAGTTACGGATATTTTTAAATAAATATTATATTATATTTCTCGTCATCTGTATGAAGACACTCACAATGTGCGGCTGCGTATAAAAATAATTAGAATTAATTTAGGCACAACGGTTAAATCTACGCGAGTGGGCACTACCTAAATAAAAATAACTAAACCGACACTGATTAGTTTTAATGTGTTAATTAGAGATGATTGCCTTGCCTGAGTTGACTCCTCCATTCACATACATATGTATATGTATTACATATATAGACATATACATCTATTTTTTTAGCTCAATGTTCGCGATATTGATTCAACATAATTTCCGCTAGATGGCAGAACTTATAACTTGACCGATACTCGCAAAACTGTCGAAATTATTTTCCAGATAACTCAAACAATAAATAATTCCATTTAAAAATCCACTAATTAATTAAATAATCCCCTCAACGCTCCTTCTAACCCAATAATTCATATATCAAATTAAAAAAATAATCCTAATCAAAGTTAATAATAAATTAAAAATAAAAGTTAAATCCAACATGAAATTTTTGTCTTTGAAATTATATTAATTAATACACTGAAATCCATTGCTAAATAAATTAACAAATAAATAAACTTGTTCTTGATATCACACAGAATATTCCCCTTAAATTAAATCACACAAACATTATCTGTTAATTAAAAACAAAATACTATAAGAAATTTTATTAAAAAAAATTTTTCAACACGAATTTTTATTGGACTTTTTATTCAAAAATTTCTTACTTTACACTCGCAAGTATTGTCTTATTCTTATACACACACTTCAATCGTCGACATACACACATATACACATGTCTTATACAGACATAAACCACATATGATGGAAGTCTCATATGGCCACTTTCGGGTCCGCGTATAGACGTCATATTTTACCGTCGTGTCCCAACTGAGGCGCACACTGCTAGTATATACCAAATCATTAATCACTATTATCTCAAGGTAATTTTTCTTCGATATAATTTCGTCTGTTTACCCCTGGCGCGTCCCAACAAGCGCGTTCGAAACGAGTATATATGTACATTTTATACATATATATAACGTGATGCTAAAGGGGCTCGCGGCGTTGAAACACGTTGAGACGCGTTGCCAACGTAATTCGTTTCCTTTTTCACATCCAACATCGCCACCTCCGCTTCAATCTTCTTCATTATGTATATATATGTGTATGTATATATAGATAAATATAAGAATATATGTATATATGTATATATTGGTATATATATTATAATATGGCGTGTTTAAATAATCGCGACCCCGAGGCTTATTGTTCGCATTCAATATCGAGACTCGTTATTCGCGCGTATAATGTATGATATAAGGGTGAATATATGTATGTGTACATGTATGAAATGAAGAATTTTGTGTGGAAGTTTAGTTGAAATTTGTTTTTCCAATCAACATAAAATACTATTAATATCTAATTATTTGTAAGAATTTTTTTCCTGTATTTTCGTATGGCATTTTTTTTTTTTTTTTTTTTTTTTTTTTTTTTGGAATGTGTTCGCGTATTATTCCTGTCCATACTTGTCAAGTGAGAGTGAGGCAAAAAGGGGGTTTATTTGCCTATACGTAAGACACTAATTCTTGTTCAACCACTCGCGAACGAGTTTATTTACCCAGTTAATGCTGGTACTCAGTGTCTTGAGAGAAAGAGAGATGTGAGAAACGACTTTTGGGTGAAGGATAAAATAAAAAAAAAAGTTCGGAAGTTTGGTGGCGATTCGTGTATGTTAATTTATCGTTAAGGCGTCAATTCACACTCATATAAAGTACTCATACGTACACAGTATTTTATTAAACATACATCTATACAGACATAATTCAAAATTAAAAAATATTCTTCATAATATTTTTTTTTCTTTTTATAAACAAAATTAATATAATTTCTCACACGCATTCATGAATATTTATGTTTCTATATCTTCTGGACATAGTATTAATGAAAAAAAAATTTGATTTGAATTAAAAAAAAAATATAAAAATTATTTTTTCAACGATTTTATTTAATGAGCAAAAATTCGTTGCATCAATGCAATTTAATATTTATCATGTACATTAATTAAAAATGTCACATTTTCATTTGTTAATAATAAATAAATTAGTGTTTGAATGTAAAATAAAAAAAACTTGAATGAAGAAAATATTTCAATTTTAAAAAGTAATTCAGGAATAAAAAGTGCAGGAGGCAAATAATCTCACTCGACACATTAGCCATGAGATATTGAATAAGCGAAATGATTAATCGGGTTGGTTTTTTCGCGAGGCAAACAAACGTGTCCCGACAGGTAGTTTTATTGAAACATATATATATATATATATCGTTGAAGGCACCTTTTGAATCATCTACTGCTAATAATATACAAATACTATCACGAATATGAGCCTTAATGTTCATGTAAATACATGAGAAAATAAACATGTCTATGCACGAATGGATTTTGTGTTCTTTTCCCTTTTTTTTTTCTTAATTCTATTTTTTTTTTTTTTAATTGAATAAATGGCGCCCAACAGCGTTCGCTAACTTTGTTCTTCATCGTGTCATGTCACGATGCATTTAATTCGTGTATTATATTTAGATGTGAATTCGGAAGAACTCGACGGAATGAAACAGTAGAAGTAAAATGAGCTGTCTGAAAAGATTTATGTAATTTTTTGGATATCTTGAGGTTAATGGTATTATTTTACTTATGGTAAAATATTCTAGATAAATAACTATATGAGGAATATTTTTCTGATATTCCAATGCCGGATAAAAAATAATTATTTATGAATTTAACAATATGAAAAAATTTTATTTATTTTTTATCATTTAGAGAAATTTTTTTTGTTTTTTTTTAGTGGAATATTAATTGTTTATTTTCATTTTTTTATTCAAGATTATTGTAAAGAATAAATATGAGCTATTATCAATTTTTATGAACATATTTTTCATAATTATTTAATCATAAAAAATTATTAATAAAAGTTTCAAAACTACGAAAAATTTTCTACATTTAAAAATCTCTAACAATAATTAATAATTAAAAAATTGTTAAATACCATATAAAAAAAATTCCATCAACTTCTCGACGCAATATTCATGTATAAACAAAAGCACACAATCCTACAAAATAGCAAATAAAAATTTAAAAAAATGTTTAACTCGTTACTAAAAATCGTTTCAAAGTGTTAAAAAAAATGATTTAAAAATTCACAAAAATTAATACACATAAATAAAACTCATCCGCTCATTATTTAAATAATCACAATAATTCCCCACTCCTATCAAATGATACTCAATAATAATCTTGACAACAATACGCAAATTATAAATACTTAATCATAAACAAATTTATAATAAAAACAAAATTTAATTCCACGTCAAAACTTTACATAAAATTGTTTTTCTCTGACATTCCTTCATTCAAATTCATCTTGTATGCACTCAACGTCATTTGTCGAGATCTCTACTGTATTATATATATCCACAAACAACCTTAACAGTATAAAATCAAACATTAAAGCTTATGAATGCATTTGAAGAGATATAATAAATGAATTCCACATTGGTCCTTCTTCGATTTCAACGATGAGTTTCACTTTTGCTCGCGCATATTTTAAATCTTAATGTCCATGAGTAGAATATTATATACATATTATATATGTGTTGTATGCATATATAATATACTTACATATATATAAGCAATGTGGCCGTGCCCTTTGGAACAGCAGGCACAAACGTGTTCTCTCCTGTCTGATTCGATCCAGATCGATGCACGCGCGTCTGCAGTTAATCGATTATATTGGCTTTTTTAATATGGTAATATAAAAGCGGGGGTTGGAAGATATATCTCAACGAGATTGAATATATCTTGATATTGTTCTGTGTTTATGTGTGTGTTCCTGAATATGAATTATATGTGCGTGCAGACGTAATTGACAAGATTGGTAATAATATCTATGTGCATTTATGATGGCTTTATATAATTTTTTTTAATAATGTTAACATTAGTTTATTCATTTTTATATAAGATGTTTATTAATTTGTTGTTGTTATATAATAAATAATCTGTGTTTAGGAAATTTTATATGTTGTGGGTTCTCAGGAATTATTAAATTTGTAAAGTTTTCTCTGGAATTAAAACAAATTTCATTTTGTTTTATTGTTTAGGAATTTTTCGGATGAGTTTTTTTTATTTATTGGATAAAATTTTTTAGTATATGAATGACTGGAGGGTTTATTTGTTTATTGTTGAATCATTTACAGGATGAATTTAGAATAATATTTAATAAAAATTTCTCATTCCAAGGAGAAAACAAATTTGGAAATAATTCAAATTTTTTATTATTTGTTGGAATAATTTACGAATTTTTTATAATAATTTATCGGCTATTGATTATTTATTACCATATTCCGTATTATTGTTTACTAGATTTATAAATGTCATTGTCAATATTTTGATGTAAATTTCACAACAAATTATCACTAAAAAAAAAAAAAAATATTTCCAAATTTTTTTT
>JAQQBS010000004.1:2587670-2616292 GCA_030347275.1 Microctonus aethiopoides
CAAACATTAAAAAAAAAAAAAAAAAATTCAAAAATAATTATCATCATTACCACCTAATAAATAAATTTCCCCCCATGTACATATCACCCATTAATTAAATCCAATCATCCCCATACATCCCTGTCAGTGTTGCGAACATAATACCAATTGTCAAAATGAAAAAAAAAAAAAAATATTCAAACATCCATTTTTATATTTTTTTTGTCCGTTACAAAACACGAAATTCACGTTTCAACTTGTTTACTCATACATTTATTATTAATTTGTATTCAACATTTACCTATATACCATCCTGAATATATAGACATATATACGCCCACATATCCATGTACATATATACATATATATATATATATAAAACATTATGTGCAGATAAACAATTGTAAAGTCCGAGTGACCGTTTAAAGTTTTCAACTAATTATCATCATTAATAATTGTCTCTCAGGCGTGGGCTATTTATCGAGGGGTAAACAAGAATTCTCGTGTTGTTTTCTCTCATCTATTCTCTTCATACTCCTTTATCTTTGTCTTATGTATGTATATATATGTATATTAAAGTCAGCGATGCGAATAAAACCGAGTGCGGTTTAATATTTCAAATAAATGCGTGCATTAACGCGTTATCTCGGCGTGATCCTGTGTTTACTATTAACAACGTGCCCGCCCGCTATTATGACTTATCTGACCGTATGAAATTCTTTCTCGCTTCCATTTCTATATAAATATATCTTTATGTTTGTTTTATGTGTGTGGATACAATGGCAAAGTGTGTGTACCTATTTATTTATGGAATGCGAAAGAATTTAATTATTTTATTGAAGTTTTTATATAATTGTTGATTGTTTTTTTTGCCCTTGATCTTTTTATTTGTTTCTCAGTTCGATGTGCAGGAGTAAATAATGTGGATTATTGTATTAGGTTATAGTTTATTTGTTTGAGATGGCGTTTGGGAAATTAGTGGGAATTTTTTAATTCATTTTTATTTTGTTGAGGGTTTGAAAATAAAAATTATTCATGAATTTGTGATTAGGAATTTTTTTTTTGCATGATTTTTTATTATGTTGTAATATGTTGAATGAACTCTATGAGTTTTTTATTTTTATATTTAATTATTAGTGTTTAATTGCTGATAATTATTGAAAAAAAATATTTTTTTTACAGTTTGGTAAAATTATTATTTAAATTCATCCGGATTTTTATTCAACTTCATAATTAATTTCATACACTGATTAATATTATTTAAAACATCCCCTAAAATGATAATATTCATCGATTAATTTGTTAAAGTAATTATTAATATTTATTTAGTCTCACAAAAGAATTAAAAAATTCCCATAAAAATTCAACATTTTTTAATAATATAAATTAATAAATATTATCAATAAAAAAAATTATCAACTAAATATTCAGTAGTTAGAGAACAAAAAGCAGCAGTCTAATAATATAAAAAAAAATCAGAGAAAAATATTAATTATTTATAAAATAAATAAATAAAAAAAAAATAATTTCGTCAAAGCGACAGAATTTTTCAGACGTAAGTTCACTTGTATTTCGCTGTGACGAGGTCGCAAGCATATAAATATGTACATTTACATTAAAATAGTATATATATTATACATATATATAGGTACATACATATAATAATTATGTATATATGTATGTTACAAATATATTTTATATATTTTCTGTATACAAGTTGAGACTTGTCGAGGCCAGGCCGTGCCCATTATGATCGGCTCATTAGTCGTTAACATTTTCACGGACACCCGGTAGTCCCCACTTTAATGACCAATGACCGCCTGACTGCTTCCCCCAGTCCTCCTCACTCTAAAAAAAAAAAAAAAATATATAAATAAATAAAATAAAAAAAAAATGACAAAAAAAATTTTTTTAAAATAAGTATAATATTTATATGTACTAACGGGCAATCTTGAACATCAACAACGAATTTTTTCCAGTCACTTTGATGCCATACCATTCACTTATTTTCATCAATTATCTCCTTGTCCCATCTTTATTTTATATTAATGAGCGTGTGATAACCAGCAAACTTTACATATATCTATTTATATTTTATATAAATATTATTCATAAATATATATGTAACTTGATTGTTATGTATATGCGGTAGGTAAATACTCACTTCCGTTTCGAATAAAAACTAATCGTTGTTCCGGAGTTAGAAAGAAAGAATGAAAAAAAGAAAGAAATTAAATAATAAATATAAAAAATAAAAATACTTTATGAAAGGACACGCATGAAGTGAAGTAAAATCGTTTGTTTAGAATAATGGGTTTGGAATAATGGGATGATCATCAATACTATAATTACCATCAGGATATTAATATAGAGTAAAAAAATCTAGTGTAAAAAGTGTAAAAATACACTTGTAATTCGTGTTAGAATTTTTTTTTTCACACAACTTTGAAAGTTTGTATTTTTATGTGGGTGCAGCGGCGTTTATTCTCATCATCGGACCCAACTTTTTTAGTATTATACATGTGTGATGTGTGGGACCGCACCCTAAAGGACCGGCCCACTACTCGCGTGTCCCATGGCCCAACAAGAAAAATACCACGACCCCCATCGAGCAAAGTCTACGTCATTTATTCAAGCTTTAATATATATTTAATCACTTCTCGTTAATGGCTACAATAATACATAATATCTAATATCTCTTTCAACCTATACATATGTAATACACATGTACAAACATATACATATGCATAAAAAAAAATAATCAAGGAGTTACGGATGTACATAGCCAGACACAAATATATTTCACAAATAATTCAGTTGATTTTAAAATAAAAATATATCAATGTATTTAAATATATACCTTTATGTATGTATATATATTTTTTATGTGTATGGTTGGAAGAGAGACAATATTAAGTCGACACCCACTACTCGATTGTATATGTGTATTTGATTTTTATTCATTCGTTTTTTCATTCTCTTTCTCGAGCGGATTCAAACACCTTTTTTTTTTATCTTTTTTATTTTTTTTTCTTTTTGAATCAGAGGGTCAAGCGACTTGGCCGTAGATCATCTTAATGCCTCCATTGTTGTTTTAGGATGCTCACTAGAGGCAGAGGGTGTTCATCGTGATTATCAAGATGGCTGCATTTTATTTTTAACCCATGTTATAGATAATGATAAATGACGATTTTTCATTTTACCTGTCATGCATCTTTTAAATTTAATTGAAAGAATATAATATACATAATATATTGATACACACATCTATTTACTTATATACACACATTGCTTAATATATATGTATACTAGGGTGTTTCAAAAAATAAAGCAATATTTTTTTTTTCTCGGAAACAGGCTTAAAAGTTTTGTTTAGGTTAAAGAATTAGTCCGGGAAAATATGAGCTGTTAATATTAATATTAAGATGGTGCGCATTACACTTTTCTATTTTCCATAAGAAATAACATGGGAAAATTTCTGTTTTTATCGTTAGAATTTTGTAGCTTACGGATCAATGAACGGATTCAAATGATCAATACATATTTTTATAGGAAATTGAACGCTTTACAAAAAAGGTCTCTTGTGGTTAATCGATTACTCTGACCATTTAGAAGATATTTGCATTCATGACTTGAATGGATAAATTTAAAATATTTATTAAAAAACTATTAAAATCAGTACGCAGGGATTCGAATGCGAATATCTTCTAAATGGTTAGAGAAATCAATTAACCACAAGAGACCTTTTTTGTAGAGCGTTTAATTTCCTACAAAAATGTATGTTGCGCACTTCATAATATTTATTTGTCTCCTCGTTATAAAATTTAAAAGTAACAAAAAATTTTTGTTAAATTCTTCAAACTTCAACCTCTGATATCTTCCAAACAGTAAAAGTTATGAAAAAATTGTAAGACACCTTTTTTGTAGAGCGTTCAATTTCCTATAAAAATATGTCTTGATCATTTGAATCCGTCCATTGGTTCGTAAGTTACAAAATTCGAACAATAAAAACAAAAATTTTCCCGTGTTATGCGCAATATCTTAATATTAGGAGCTCATATCTTCAGGGACTTATTCTTCAATCTAAACAAAACTTTTAAGCTTGTCTCCGAAATAAAAACGTTGCGTTTTTTTTTATGAAACACCCTAATGTATACAAATAAATAAATATTTAAATATACATATAAATACATAAACGCGTTGAAATAATGACAGAAAAATGTTTAATCATTTGTAATAATTTTTACAATAAATTTCATTGGTGTTTTATTTAATTTTATTTTTAGATTGATATATTGTCTATATATAGGTATTATAGGAAATATGAGAATGCAAGATATAAACACCGGAAGTGAATTGAAGATGATATTCGTTATAAAATAATATATACGATACAATCGGTTAAAGATTTCGGGGAGATATCAGTGCTAGGATCTTTATTTGATTTGAAATGTTTTATATACGAAAGTACATCAGATTTATTTTATAGAATCTGGCACAACTCGTTTTCAAAGCCCCTCCCCTGACCGTCCATTCGTAATATTCAACATCACGATGAGTAATAAATCATCAATTGTTTCATTTTTATTTTTATTTATTCATTTTTTTTATTTCTATTCTTCATTCATTTATTCTTTTTTTCTTATCTTTATACCAGTTTTGTTATTTCAATATCGACTTCAGTAATGTATATACCAAGTACTTGACTACCATCTTTGAATATCATTGTACAAATGTACATTTATATGAGCAATATTCTTTATATTTCGTGTCAATAGCCGAGTGCAATTCGTCGTTGATTTAACTATTTTGTAACACGACGACAGTAGCTTTATCATTTGACAACAATATTATACACATTTATTTACTGTCTATGTGTGTGTATGAATAGTCAAAAGAGTTTGAATAAACAATGTAAAATGCTGGGAATGGAAATTGCAAATATGATTTATATTCTCTATTGATTTTATCAACGACATTGAACATGTTTGAGCGTGTTACAAAAATATATCTATTCATGTAGGTATGAAATATATTCATGGAAATATTCCGAAGAGTTTAATCTATGAATAAAAAAAAATTGTTCGCGTGTATTTTAATCAAAGCGAATTTTAAGAAAAAAAATCTTTTTTTTTCGCTGGTGACAAATTTTATTTTTCGTCAATGAAAAATTTAATTTCTCTGAAATTATTAATAAATAAATTTACTTCTACGCTATTTGTATGATAATATCAATCTTGACAAGCTTCTTCATTTGCAGTTATTATAAAAAAAAATACACAAAGTTTATTCACTAAAAAATAAAAATTTCCTGCAAATTTGTAAAAAAAAATTTTTATTTTCGCCAATGAAAAATTTAATTTCTCATAAATTATTATTAAATAAATTAACTTCTCTGTTGTTAGACTAATAATATATCAATCTCGACAAACTCCTCCATTTGCCACTACAGAAAAAAAAAATTACAAAATTTATTCACTAAAAATAATAAAAAAAAAAGAATAAAATCTTCTTACACTGATTTTATTTTCTCAATCTGATGCTCGTGAATGCCAAAGGGATTCACAAAACATCAATTTACCTCTATATATACATACACATATATATGTATAGTAATATATGCAAACATATACCACATGATAAATACATAGATAGATGTTTTGTATAAGAAGATTAGCGATCGAACAAAGTTAAAAATGAGGAAATCAAATAGTAAACGCGATGACTGCCGGTCATTTCTCTCAACTCGTTGTATGTTATGTGTTTGTACATGTATGTGTATGATTTTATATTGTATTATATATAGTGGATTGGAGTAAACTGCTGTTTGGTATCGCGAACCGATCACGATTCGCCCACGGGACCCGCGTGCATCGCGATCGCGGTTGGCTTTAGCTCTCTCAATGTATGCAATCGCGTTGATATTGATCGTCATGACCGCGAAGGGACACACGGGCCCTCGTGTCTTTATATATAAATACATGAATTTATTTATCTTCCTCACACAATTGTTCTTTAGACGTTTGTTATCAAAGATATTATATAATATTTGAATTTATGGTGTAGGAAATTTTGTTTGGAATTTGAGTAAAATTTTTTTGCTGGGAATTTTTTTTTTTTTTTAACAATTTTTTTATGGGGAAATTATTTTGAAATAAATATTTTTTAGTCTTTTTTTTCGATTTCATGGAAAATTTATTTATAGTTTGATGGATAGAAATTATTTTGTAGATTTATTATTAATATTTGTTTTTTGAGAAAAATCAGTTTTGGATTTTAATGTGGATTTTGGGCTGAAATTTAATGAGAATTTGTGTTGGAATTTTTTTTACACAATTTTTATGGGGAAATTAATTTGATAAAAAAAAATTTGGGAAAAGTAAAAAATTTACAAAAATACAATGTAAAATTAATTAAATTCAACAGATCAAAATTTATTGCTAAATTGAATATAAAATATAATTTATTTCGAATAAAATTATTTTTCTATTTTACCCCAAATTTTTTAGTTAGAATTTGTATTCAAAACAGTTGACATAAATTTCAACTGGACTTTCACCAAAAATTTTTGACTGTATCTTTAATTTATTTATGATTTATTTTAAAGTACCGAATCTTTTTACACAAATTGCAAACAGAAAAGGGCACTTTTCGATACTCTGTGTAAATTTACCAAAGAGTGTCATGTAAATTTGCCAGTAATTCCAAGACTGTTACTTTTTTATTTCTTCTTATTTTATTATTCCCAAACTTGTGAATAAATACAACAAGAAAAAATATATATATATATAAATTACAACCACAAAAAAAAAATGTACGAGAGAGAACAAATTAAAGAGAAAACAGAAAAAAAATTACGGTCAACACGAATTGCGAATTATCGAGACTAAAAAAGCAGAACGTTCGCAACAAAACACTCGATGACATTGGAAACTACTTTAATTCCCGATCTTCAGAAACTCTTTTACAATACTAAACGAAAAAATAAAAAACTTAAAAATACCTGATAAAAAATAAAAACAAATTCATCTAAAATAAAAAAAAAACACTAATTTATAAAAATAAAAATAAAATTAAATTTCTGTATCAAAAAAAAAATAAAACACAAACATAATTCTACTTCCACTTGAACTAATAACCCCAAAAACATTTCAATAACACCAAATATATTCGATAAATAAATATAAATAAATAAATAACTCAATAAAAAAATTCATATATTAATAATAATTAAATTTATAATTAAAATCATTTATATAAATAATAAAACAAACGATGAATGAATAAAAATAAATTAAACACTTGAGAGTATATTTATTATTTAATATTTATAATAAAATAATAAATAAATATACATAAATTAAATTAAATAAATAATAATTTTGATCAATTAAAAATTTTCTACACTTGATAAATACAAATGTATATTTATAATTTTTATTAAATCAACAAATAGATTGTTTGTGTATAATAAGTATCTGTAATATAAAGTTGATGAATTGACATTCGAATGCAAGTTCAAACAAGTTTAAAGACGCAATATATATGCCAGGAAAGAAGAATGACGCGCGTCTCTTCTTTGTGGCACACTCTTTGGGATTCTTTTAGTTCTCCCCCAGGCACTTTGGCTCAACAATATGGCTGTGTGGCCGCGCACGATTGGCATTTAACCCACGACGACCTGCACGAATAAGTGGAGGGCCCATCCTTACACCGTTTGCTTGCGCTACTTCACCTTCAAACTCATTTTATAAGTCCCAATATTGCTAAGGAATATTATTCTCATTTTAATACGTAGTAAATAAAATTTTGAGTTACAGTCTTGACTTAAAAATCAAACCACCAAGTTCGACAATGAATAATAAATAAATAAATAAATAAATAAATAAATAAAGAACAAATAAATCGAAAGAAAAAATTAATGAAAATTTATTTGAGATATTTAGTATGAATTGATATAAATAATATTTAATTTTTAAATTATTTATGAGGTATATATACATTTTGGAATTATAGTTGATCGCTTCCTCGTTTATTAAAGACAAATGGCGTGGCAACGAATTGGATAGGAGAAAGAAAAATGTTACTTTACTTGTCCGTTTGCTTTGGGCAGTTGATTATTTTTTTTTTTCTTTCTTTCTTTTTTTCTTTTCTTTTCCTGATGAGTTAATTGAACGTATATATAGTAACCAACACTTGGGCGCGAATGCTTCTCGATGGTGAAGCAGTTTGATTTATAACAAGTCTTAAAAAGGAACGTGTGCTCGACCAGATGTAGAATCATTCATTCGTTTGAATCACATGAATATTCAAGCATAGATAATGAAGCACACGTGATATTTTAATTGGAATTACCGCTTCGTGACATGAACACACACCGTCGCTTCATCACTTTGACTACAAACATATAAGTCTTACCTCAACGTGTTTGTAACGACATTTTTCAAATTCCTTTAGCTATAATGTTCGTTGAAAGACCAAACATAATTTTAAACACCAATTATATTTACATTCATAAAATAAATGAATAAATATTTCTCATTTTTATTTCACTCTGTATAATAAATACATATTAATGTATACACTTAACATAATTAATTTTTATAAATAAAAAAGGTAGAAATATATTTTTAATATTGCAAAAAAAATTTTTGATTAATTATTTATTTTTATTTGAAAAAAATTAAAAAAAAAATGAAATAAAAATTACTTATAAAAATAACTTGAAATAATTTAAAGAACTCATTGTATGTCTAATTACCTACTCTTTAAGAGCATATAAAATCCAAGTGATTAACTAATGATTGAATATAACTAAAGTGAAATTTATGTGTCAAAAAAATTTTTTCAATGATAAATTTTAGTAAAAAAAATTTTTTTTTTTTAAATTTTAACCTCGTATCTACATAAAAGTTACCAGAATTTTCATAACAAAAATTTGTATCAACATAAAATCGTTATTATCTCTTGATTGCCAATGTCAATCATGAAATTTTTGTTTATGTTTATAAATTAACACAAAAATACCGTCTAAATTTAATATTTTTCATAAATATTTTACATATTTTCGATATTAAAAACAGTATTTATTGATTCCTAAAAAATTACGACTTTGTAGTTACGAAAAAAAACCAAGAAAGGAAAAGATATGGCCTTGAATTTTTCTTTTTCTTTTTTTTTTCTTTGGTTAATTAGATTTTGATGGACACTCAAGGCATTTACATCGTTTATTTCCACCATCTTTTCTTTGAACATACGTGCTTAAAAATGGTGCGACGGTCGGATTACTATATTCCACTTTCAGCACCTGATGCGTACAGTATTTGCAATAAAACACGAGGGAGAAATAAAAGGCGGCTCTTGTTCTCTCGTCTTCTCCGTGTATTATATTCTTTTGCGCTGCGGGGGAGAGAGACGTTTAGACCGCGCGGACGCGCTTGACTCGAAAGCGATTTAACGGACACGGGGCCAAGTGTCAACGAGCCAATATACTCCAAGTACATATATACATACATACATATATATATGTACATATATTTACGGATATGTATATGTATTATATGGAACTTTTTACGCTTTTGGGTATGCAGTCAACAGTCTTGTCATGACGTGTTAAAGATTTGTCTCTTTTTTTTATTTTTTTTATTTTTTTTTATTTAGTCATAATATTTCACAGTGGTTAAGGGCCTGCTTTATGCGTTCTTCTCTTCAGGGTTTTCTTTACTTATTCATGTTAAGGCTTGTATGATTGTTTGTATGTGTATATGTGTATGTGTGTGTGGTTAAAAAAGAAAAAAATATAAAATTCTATACCGGAAAAGGATTTATTAATTATTTATAGTTATTAATAATTGAAGAATAATTTTTTTTTTTATTTGATCGGTTAATAATTAGTAAATGGAATAAAATGAAATGTTCATGAAAAATCATAAAAAATCATAAAAAAATCAATAATGAATTGAAAATTAAAAAAATAATTATTTCAACAATAAAAAAAATTTTTTTTCAACTAAATAAAATATTATTATAAGTTTAAAACACTCTGAATAAAAGTTCATAAAGATCCGTACAATATAATTGTGCAGAAAAAAATTTTAGTCAACTGTTCAACAAAAATTGTGTAAGAAAAAAATTTTCAATTCAAATTTTTAATTAATCGACTTTTCTACAAGATTTCTCACTTCATATAACTAACATAAAAATTTGTAATAAAACAAATTGAATGTCTACTAATTTATAGATATATAATAATAGCATAAAAGAAGTTGTTAAACATCGTTAAAGAACGAAGCAACAAACATAGTCGGCGGAGGGCAAACGTCAAAACACACCTACATGAAAGAAGGCAGGTTTAAACGCGTTTGTGCGCTGTATCAACTGGTTGAGATGCCTACGGAGCAACCAATGACTGGAATGACTTGCACTCGATGTCGAATCATGAATTCCACTTCGTCCACGCATTAACTATCTCATTTTCGTCCACACATTATGTACCATTGCTCTTCTCTTTCTATATTATTTTTTTTCTTTCATTTGTTTTATTTATTTATTTTTTTTTCTTAATCGTGTCTTATTTCTACCAAGGTTTCCTTCATTATATTCACTCACTTCCATTTGTTATTCTCGTTTTTTGTCTTGCTCGTCGACGAGCAGATTACCTCGCTGAGGGAGGCGCGGGCTTAATTTAATTAATTCTATACGCCATCTTGACAAGTAGTGTTGTTTCTTTCGTGTACACGTTCGTTTCAAGAGTGATTTTCATTTATATATACATGCATAAACATTAAGTGTATGTACATATAGTTGTGGATATGTAGGTATAATAGATGCGAGTCTGTTTGTATTTATATAATGGAAATAGAAATCTTCTCTTTTTATGTGGTTGGTTTAAATTTGTTTTTATTTTTTTATCAAACGGAATTTGGTTAGCAATCTTTCTACTATTTTTTTATTCTAGTTTTAATCTGTTCTTATCCTTCATTGCTTTAGGATACTATTTCGAAAATTAAACAAATTCGAAAACTAGAAAGAAATCAAAAACTAACTTAAAATAATGATTTTTGATTTATTTGTAGTTTTCGAATTTATTTGATTTTAGGAATTGATTCGAAAAATCTTTGAATTTTCTGATTTTCATGATCTCAAATTTGATGTTTTATTCTTTTCGTGTTTATTCTTCACAACATTCAGAAAGCAATCATCATTTTTAGTAAATTTAGACTAATTCAAAGTCTTAAAAATGATTAAAAAACTGGTGTAAAATTCAGAGAAAAAAAAAGCTTTCTCAGTTCTTAAATTTCTACCGTAATAAACATTTATAACAATTATCACCAGTCGACTTCTGCTTCATCCAGTCAATGGACTGGAATGTGTAGAAGGAATTTAATCAAAGCTTAGTTTTTCTCAGTGCATCATCTAAAAAAAAAATTAATATGAATAAAGATTCTAATGATATCTCACTATTAACCATTTATCTATTTTATTTTTTCAGTTTGGATGGATAAAAAAAAAACTGAAGTAGTGTATTTAGTTCTAGCCGCGAGCCGCGCACGACCATTGATTTATGGGTAATCGAGAGCGCATCATCAAGGAATAGAGAGAGCAAATGAAGGTAAAATGAGTGCGATAAAGAGAATAAACAATAAAAAAAAAATATTAATAATAAAAAAACGCGAACTGGAAGAAGATTGTAATGATTTGCTGTACGTCCAGCCACGCTTCAAGGTGCAGCTCTTACATACAAATATGCCCTGAAGACCAAAGGCAAAGTCAAGGAAGATAAAATGTATTTCTTTTTGATTTTAGCATGCTTGAAGATATTATATTAAATGTATATCTATATATCTATTGAGGGAATCCAAGTTGCGATTACGATCTTCATTCGGACGTGTCGTGGCTTGAGGCAACGATATTTAGCTGCTAATTTCTGATCGATCAATAATTTTCGTGGATTTATATTGTGATGTGAGTGATGGTGGATGTTTTGATGTGAATGAAGGGCCCAAAATAATGGATAAAGGAACGAATGAGCTAAGCAAATTGTTCGTGAAGCCGTGGGCGGTCTGTGCATGGTCAGCGTTAACTAGGTAGACAATGCTTCATCGGTATTGGACACTCAAAACGATCGTTTTATTTTTTTTTTGTGGTTGATTTGTGTTTTTTTTTTTTTTTCATCTGGAGATTTTTCTTGATTTTTTTTTTCTTGTAGTTCATTTGGTGTAGGTATTGAAGTAATGGATGATTAGCAGTGTTTTTAGGGCGTTGAACGGGGGAGAAGAGAGAGGAGAGAGAGGGATGAATAATTTTTGTTATGAGTAAAATTTTATTTTGAAGGAAAAAATTATTTATTGAGAATTTTTAGAGGTTTTGTGGTTTTGTTATTGTTTTTCAGGGTGTTTTTAGGGTTGTGTTGTTCGAGGGATGTTGGTGAGGTGTTTTATAACTTAGCTAGTGGCTTAATTTTTTTTTTTATTTAATTAATTGAGTTGATTAGAATTTTTTTAAACTAAAATTAGTGTTTTGTTATTTACTCAAAATTCATGCTAAATCGACACAATAGTTAAATGTTTTTAATTCATGTAAATAATATATTAAACAATAGTACAAAATTTAAAAAATCGTAGAATAATTTTGCTAATTTTTATTTTGACAAAAATTTTATTTTAAATTCAACATAAAAATATTATTAATTTCAAGTAGAAATTATTTTTCTACATCAATACAAAAATTTCTATCAATAATCGTTACAAAAAAATTATTTTCTGTATCAGCTTAATAAAATTTATCATAAAATCTCGAGATACTTAATTTGCTAATATATTTTTTACTTTAATTTGCAATATTCTATCGTGATTATACAGGAATATTTTCTTCATTAACAATTTGAATGTAATACCTTGGAAATTCCTGAGTGTTCAAATGCTTCAAGGCACGAAGGATGATGATGAGTGAGTGGAGAAGTCAAGAGAAAAATATTTTTGAGAGAGTACACGAATATTAAAACGAAAGAAACACAAGTGAGATGAAAATAGATGCATTGAAGAAGAAAGAACACAACGAATTGCCTGAGGGTGCCAACCACAGGATAATAATTTTATAATTGGGGGAATTACTTCGGCTCGTCTGTAATATATATACACATACAGTTTGATGTTGCTATTCATGTATGGCGTGGGAGTAGACTCGATCCAACATTGTTTTATATTTTACTCGTATGAGAGAGACGCGATGATAAAATTACTTTTTGTTTTTTAATTTTTATTTCTTCTGTTATTTTCTCGAATATTTTAGTGAGATATTATTTTAGTTAACTATCGAACTATTAAAAACCCTAACAAAATCTTCAATCATTCATTTCATTTTTCATTTTAACGTTTATTGTTGCTTGGCATTTTTTAATTATATAATTACACGTGGCTAATTCGTTACAATTTTATAAGTGCTGTATTATTTTATAGGTTTTGAGAAGGAAATTAAATGGGGAAAAAAAAAATAAATTGATAGAAATTTTGTGTGGTTCAGAAACGTTTACTATAATTATTTACTTTGAAATGTCTCACCAATAATATATTTATGTGTAGATGTAGAAAATATAGTGTCTGCTAAAAGTCCTGGGAGTAAGAAATTATTTATTATTAATCGTATAATATTGAAATGATTTTTCAAACAAAAATAAAATTGTGAAATATTAATTTTTTCGTCATTTAAAAATATTTTTGATGTACACTTAAGTTTTAAAAATTTTCCAGGCTCACAAATTTTAATCTTTCGGTTCAAAATTACCAGGTGAAATATTTTTATTCATTAGTCGAAAGCGAAATTTCTTGAATTATAATTTAATAAAAAATATTTCTGTTAAAAACAGTGGAGACAAAATTTTCGTGAAAGTTTACGTATAAATATTTTACTGTGTACTCATCTCTATGTCCATAAATAAACGTATTATCATCAAAGACGTATTGTGTGATTGGCCATTGTGCAATTTAAAAAATAAATATTCGTAACGTATTGCAAATGCGAGTAGAGTTGAGGTGCGAGGATCATAAATCGTTGCACAGATATTTGTACCACGTACGGAATTGTTGAACATTTATAGGTATTATATCTGAAGATATACTCTTGAAGAGACGTATATAGAAGTTATAGGTTGTGTAAAATGGCAACCTCTTGTTCACCAAACAACCTGTACGGTCGTTATATATCCGTAATAATTACCTCGTAACCTTCGAACCTCCCTCTTCACTGCCTTCAATATTGGAACAAAGAGCCACACAGTTATGTTTCCCCTCTGGGAATTTGTTGTACGCAATTTGAAGTAAGAGGAAGCGAGTTATGCTCGTTTTGCATTTCATTTTTTTTTTCTTTATGAATATTACACGTTCGTACTTGTTTGTTTGTTTTTTTTTTTTTTTTTTGCAATTCTTTTTTTTTGTTTTATTGATCATTTTATTGGGTGAAACATCGTTCGATTAAAATCAAGGCCAGAATTATTTTTTTGAAAATCAAAATTGTCGGAAATTTTTATTTTTTGAATTGATAAAAAATGGAGAATTTATATTAATTGTTGATATTGATGTATATTTTTTGGGGGTTTGGAATAATTTATTAGTTGTGAATAACAGGATAAAAAAATTGATACAAAGAAAAATTTTGAAAATTTTTTTTTTTTGTTTTTTTTTTTTTTTAGATTTGAATAATTTTTTGTTTCATAATGAAAGTACGGGCGTGATGAAAACATTTTTTAGTTGAATATTTAGTAAATAATTAGTATCAATTTTATAATTTTGAAAAAATATTGGTTTTTTTTATTAATATTTTGCAAATTTATATTGCGAAAATTTTCATAATTTTACGAATGAACTTCGTGTTCTTTTTTAAATCTCATTACGAACAGCAATAATGATTTACTACTCTCCACTTCCTAAATAAATAAAACTCAACACAATAATAAAAAATAAAAAAACAAAAAACACCAATAATTTTCCCAAACAAAAAATTCCTTCAACACTAAATAAAAAACTACATTAAAAATTCTTCTATTACAGTTTTCAAACTCTCGAAACACACTCTTCCAACTCATGAAAACCCCCCTCACAACATTAAACTCAAAATTAAACATTCAAAAATAAATAAATAATTAAATCACACCAAAAAAAATTTCTTTTTCTCCATTATTTCATCCAACAATATAATTCCTTATATATAATCCTTATAACATCATTGTCAAGATAATATTCTCCATTTTAAAATGCATCACGAGTCGTACAAACTAAAAAAAAAAAAATATTACGAAAGCAAGAGAGAAAATAAGAGAAAGAAAATTAAGATAAAGAGCGAGTTGTATGTAAAAGGTCGTCGAGAATCGAAATAATGAGGTATCGCCTCCTGGGCATAGTCATTGGATCACGTGCCCTTGTGGTCGCCATCATTTCCTATTATTATTATCATTATTATTATTATTATTATTATTGTTATTATTATAACTCATTATTATTATTGATATTGATCGAGATTGAATTCTTTTACTCTCTTTCAATTCACTTTTCTTTCATTTTTGCTCTGATGCACGCAAATGTAAAGTACAACTATTGAATTATATATTTATATGTATTATTTATGTATATATATGTATAGATATATACATATGTATATTGAATTATTATGATTTTATATATAATCATAACGCGTAAATTTAGCACGTTCGATAGGATGAAAATTATTGGAGTTCTCTTTGTGGATGATATAATAATGATATTATATATATTTTTTTTTTTTTTTTTTTATATGATATGTAATTTTAATAATGTTCGTTTGGATGGAATTGTGAATGAACAATTGTCTGTATTGAGTTGGGATAATTGACGTTGGGTTATTGTTGTTTGTTGGAGATGTAGGAGTGTTTTTTTTTTTAAATTGGGAAAAGAAATTAAGGAGAGGAAATTTATTGGTTTTTTGTTTAGGTTTGTTGATAGTTGAGGAATTGTTAGGGGTGTTTTGGTGATTGTTTGTTAGGGGTTGAGGGGTATGTTTATCGGAATGTCGTTTTTTTTTTTTTGGGAAATTAATGCATTTTTTTGGGGTTTTTTTAGTTTTTGATTAGTGAAATGAAATAGAGATGGCTTTTTTTATTAATTTTTGTTTTTGTTTCGAGAATTATTGATGAATAGATAATTATTATTTGTTTATCGATAACTGATGATGGGTAATATTATTTTAATATGATTGATAATAAATATAAATGATGGGAAATAAATAATATAAACAAATGAAAGAAAATTTTTTTTTTCATTTTGTTTTATAAATATTTTTTAAACAATTGGAGGTCGAAATTTTGTGCACAATTATTATGAAAAATATGGGCAAAAATATGAAAAATGAATTTTTATTAAATATTAAATATTTTTTATGCAAATTATTGTTTACTAATTATTTATTAATTATTCCTAAAACATCAATGGTTAATAAATTATATAACAGTTCCATTTTATTCAATTGTTAACTTCAGAATACTCTGAAAAAAAAATTAAAAAAAAACTAAAAATGAACTAAAAAAAATCTAAAAAATTAACAAAAATTATCAACATATCAAATAATTTATTATTTATCAATATATCACATGATTAATGTTTAATGAGTCGGAGAAAGTTGAAAACATTGTAAAAATTCACATTAAATGTGAATATACTGTAAAGTTGTAGGTGAAAACTCTCTTCATTTCGCTAACCACTTTTGGCTTCATGTTCATTCCTGTTATTACACGCACACAAACACGTTTTGACAAGTATATCCCGCTATACATATATATATTGATATGAATATGTGTTCGTGTGTGAAAGTGTATGTGGATGGGTATAAAGCTTACGAGTTAAACAAACTTCAGGAACGCGCAAGAGAACGAGAGTTTCTGTTTCACGTTAGATAGGGTTATTAGTAAAACTTCCACTGACCGCGCACGGCATTTACTTAATTACATCGTAGACATCTTCCCTCGCTTCTAGTATCTACGTTTAATAACGCAACTTTCGTCATGTGGATATAGAAGTAGAGAAGAAGAAGAAGAAGAAAAAGAAAATTGCTTGAGGAGGATCAGATCTTTCCTTGTAACATTATCAAAAACCGCAAAATTCTGGTGAAAGATAATATTGAAGTTATGCATTAAACTTTATTTTATTCACCTAAATACGAATAGTTTAAATTGTTCAATCATGAAAGTTTATTCACATTCTGGACTTTAATTGGATTAATAATAATTCTTGATGATAGGAAAATTTTATTGATTATATAATTTATTAAATCGAACAAATAAAGTTGAATTATTTCGCTGCTCTATTATTTTTATCTAATTTTTTATAATTTTAAGAGAATTAATTTTCATTAATTTACCTCATTATACTTAATTTCATCGTGTACTTATTTATTTTCCCTCAATTTTAAGTAATTCACGATTATATAACTCACCAACAAGGTCACAAAACGCGTTCAAACCCGTCCAAAAAAAAAAAAAAAAAAAAAATTCACTGAATATATAAATCCATATAAAAACACATATCAACCATCTAATTACGAACATTTGAACACCGTAATTAATTCGTTTCCGACTGGAGGGGGGCGCGCTCATTGTCATAAAATAAAAAATGAAATATTCTTTGTCGGTTTGTTGGTAAAATCTTCAATGAAACTGAGCTGTAAAGAGAGGACAAAACAAAGCCAAAAGTGGTACTGAAAAAAAAAAAATAACATAGCTATAAGCAAAAGGGTGGGCCCGTCATTTTTCTTTCTCGCTCCTCATTGAAATTAAACATCTATACATATATATAATGCGTATATATATACTTATTTATCCATCCTTCTCTTATTTTAATGAATGGAGATGAGGAAGAGATGTGTCGACCCACAATAATTTCGGGCACATTCTTTTTTAGGGCCCCCTCGCACTCTCTTTACCCTTTTTACTTTTTATATACTACATATATGTACATATTTATAAATATACGTGTATGTATATACAGATTCTTTCATCTACTAAGCAAAAATTAGCTGCCTTCATCCGTGGCTTTGTTTTCATTCGAGCGTCGTCGTCCCCTCTCTTTTGTATGTGGGAAAGAAAAAAATATATATAAATAATAATGAAAAAACTACTTATTACGCTAATTATACGCGGGTGCGCTGCGCGCGTCTGTGTAATGAAGATAGAAAAAAGAGAAAAATTTAACCCCCTCTGGTGCGGCTTTGCGATTATCGCCAACTGTCGCTCATCGATGATTTTGTTAAATAATTTGTAATAGAAATTTATGTTCGGATTTTATTTATTTTGTGGGTTAAATATATGTATGGTTCTCTCACCTCCCACTTGCAGATGTCGTTTATTTTGATATAGATATATTATAGAGACTAGTGCGAATCAAATTTCGATGAGATGAAAAGGAAACAAAAAATTGTTTGGCGTTTTATTGTAGATTTAACACACCCAATGGGATATTATTACTGTTATTAAATGTGTGAGGAGAGTAATTGTTCTTTATGGGTGAATTTAGGGATGTTGGTGATGATTTTTGAATTTTTTAGAATATTTTTTTGAGGTGTATTTTTAATTTTGAATAGCAAACAAAATTCTTTAGAATAAAGAAATGTTTATTGTTGATTAATTTAGATAAATAAAAGCTCTCGAAATATTTTTACCGTGGTTTCTTGTTCAAAACATGTTAATTTTATCTTTTTTTATATTAAATTAAATAAAATTTCAATTATTCTTTAATTCCAGGCTTAAAGAAAATAATAATGTGAGGAGAAAATATTTTTTAAGACAGTCTGTATTGATTCATTTATTTATTTATCTTTTCATTCTTTCAATGACAGAATAAAAAAAATGTTCACGTGTGTCTGTCTGTGTAAGTTAAAGAGTGGATCATTTCAACTTTACCTTCTTTAAATATTGACAGAATGAGATAAATGTATAAATTACCAACCAACTTGAGTAGTCTCTCACACGGTCGATACCCAAAACCAGTCACGAAATTCACTCTAAGAATTTTTTATTTTCTTTTTCTCTCCAATTCTTAATTTTGTTTTCATTTTTTTTCTCGTCATTCAAAAAAAAAAAAATTCAATTGCATATTCTTAGATTTTTTCTCGGATTCAGCCTCCCAAATTATTCAATAATTAAATAAATAAATAGAAGAAAATATGTGCATATAAATCAGAATTATATCACAAACATAAAAGTAACATTATTTTGATTTCTCATAAATTGTCATTTTGACTAATGAACAGACACGTTTAATATTAAAAAAAAACTAAAATAAAATTGATGAGTAACGCACGAAGACGTTGGGTGTTAAATTATAAATTATTTCATCCCACACATTGGTGATACATTCAAATAAATGACAACAAGTTTTCACGAATAGCTGCATAAACATTAATCTCTGTTACTCATTCTCTCATTTTACTCTCTCACTAGTGGACGATACGGATCACAAAGTTGCTCATTGGCATGATCACCAGTTGATCCGCATCAACAACAATATTTTCAGGGCGTTATAGAGACCACCTTTAATTCAAGTGCTGCATCTTTCATCGGACTCTCATCATTTTCATTCACCATTAAATTTATATTCCCTTCTTCACTGATATACACAAAAGCACACTTATATACCCTTAGTATGTACTTGAATACATAGATACATAGATACCTACACATATACCTTGATGGTAATACAAAACAAAAGGGAATATCAAACGTGAGTGAGCGTGGAAGTGAGCGCAAATGAATTCTTAGCACAAGAACGAAGACAAAAGAGAAATGCTGATGGGACCGCAAGTCAAGCGAGTCGGATTTAATCGAGGCCTTGCACTATTACTTGCATTGGCAGCAGGTAAATAAAATAAGATAGACATAGAGAGTGACGGAGAAGGTGAGATATAGAATTTATTCCAAGCGAGAAACATTAAAAGAGAGAAAGAAAAGTAAAGCCACAAGTGGACGCGATGGAAAGAAGTCCAGGTGTGCTAAACAAAATCGGTATAAGACATTGGCATCGTCAGCATTGCTGGGTTCACTAACGATCCATTGGCCTGTTCAAGAGCCTCCATCTGGTGGTAAATGAGCAAGAGAGTGGGAGGAGGAGAATGATGAAAAGAAAAGAGGTGAAAAGAATAAAACAACTCCAAGTCCCGGATGGGTTTAAAGTCCAGGCTTAAATATCAATCAGCGAAGGATGTGGAGATGAGGTGCTAAGAGGGAAAGGACGATGAAACGAACGGAAGACGACAGGAGAAGGTGAAGAGATGTAAGAGTGAGAGAATAGAATGAGTATCATCGGCCCTCCTGGAAGAGAAAAGAAGTTACTTGGTATTTCCAACCACGATGTCTTCGCGGGTGTTTAATTAGCAGCTTTGGAACTAACCCAAACGCCATTTACTCAGAACTCAATCAGATCTTTTCATAAACGTTCCACCTTCTTTAGGTCCCACACCTCACCATTTCTTATGCATAATGCAATTCGCCCTGTGTGTGTTTGTCTAGATGGAAAGGAAATAAATTGTATGAAGTATCTTTTGAGATGAGTGTATAAATGTTGGATAATTTTTTGTGGTTAGTTATCAAAAATTCGTGTTGATTAGCGCAATTTTTTACGAAATTTGTCAACGAAAAATTTAACTAATTTTCCAATCCTTCTCGACTGTTTACTAAATTATCATTTGCTAATTTCCGAGTGAAAATTATGTAGAAAATAATTCTAAAACTAATTTTTAGTAAATTTTTATACAAAATTTTTTACTTTATTTAAATAAACAAACCCTTAAACATCTCTAGTTTTTATATTCTCTATAATAACAATAAATCTACCTAATTAATCTCGACAAATGCATGAATATTCATCACATTTAATCAAATATAAAGAAAAAAAATATTAATCCAAGATGAAAACCAAAAAATTAAAATAACAATAGAACTCATACAATAGTGGGTGTGCATTAAACATATAAAACTTTATATTTATCATGTATCTATATATAACAATGCATATATGTATGAATACCACTGAGGTGAGCAGCGTCGAGAGGAAGCGAATAAGATGAAAGATACCAACTTGGCTAAACTAAATAATAACCCCCCACCTTGTATTCACGACGCTCCATCACCCCTCGGGGACTCGTCAGAGACCACCCGGTGAAGCCCAAGCGGGAACAAGAGTAGCCCCAAGACCTTCTCAACTTCATGGTCCCAAACTTGAAAGAAAAAATGAAAGAATGAAAGACGTAAACTGTCAGGAGGGTCAAACATTTGAAATTGTAATATTGGCGCGCGGTCTTGAAATGTTCGATGGTTGATAAAGTAATTTTGCAAGTGGTAAATGTGTGCTTTGGTATATAAATAAATGTCTGACTATGTGTTACAGTGAAGATGAACTAGTGGGTGTGATATGTATTGGATAATTGCCGTTGATTGAGACGATGGAAAAAAAAATAAATAAAAGGAAGAGACTAGAATAAGAGAAATAATATTGTTTGATGATTATATTAATAGGTTTCAAATTTTTATTATGATTAAAAATGTTGGGATAAATTGCAGAATATTGTTGGAATTGTTTAATTGATAAAAAATATTGAGAAAATTAATTTCATTTTAATTCATTTAATTAAAGATTGGGTCAATTGTTTATTTAATTGATTTGGAGACTTAACAAATTGAAATAAAATATCAATTATTTTATTTGTACAACTTTAATTAAGCAATTGAGATAAATTGATATTTTTATTAATATATTTTCAGCTAAATTATCGATTTGAGTTCATTGTTTGTTATATCACGATGATACGTTGAAAAAAAATTATTATTTATATTTTATTTCAATTTATCAAGTTTTAATAATTAAGATATTCAAATATTAATTCAATAATAAATTAATCCAATATTATAAAATAATTTTCCCGGATTCTATTCAATATTATTTCCATCATAACAACCAAAAATAAATTCCCAGTTAATTAATCAACAATAATAAAAGCGTTAAACAAATATTAAAATTATTTAAACAAATGATACTAAATATATTGATAAATAAAAATTCCCACCGCGTAAAACAATCTATAAATAATAATACACACCAAACAATTACGCGACATTTAGATTTATTAACTGTAAATATAAATCTTCATTGATGTTAAAATAAATAATTTTAAAAACTAATTAATAATTATCATTATAATCTAATAAATATAAATATTCCTCAGTATATATATTCATGCAACAAACACACTGTAACACTGTGAATGAATAAAAGAAAAAAAAATTTGTACTCTAAAAAAAACTGATAATAAAAATTACAAAAATAAAACAATAAAAATCACAAAAATGAAACAATAAAAATTACAAAAATGAAACAATAAAAATTACAAAAATAAAACAATAAAAATCACAAAAATGAAACAATAAAAATTACAAAAATGAAACAATAAAAATTCCATCGCTTCGGGGCCCAAATTTCCCCCTCAATCCTTTCTATATTAAGGGTTTGCAATACACAAAATATGCCAACCCGTTAAACTGGACACCGTAGACATATTCAACAAGCATAAACGTGCGCAAATGTGTATGTGAAGGTATAATAACGTTGCGAGACCCGCGTTTGTGTGCCCAGTTAATTACTCACGTAGTAAATTATCCAGTAATGAGGTGCCGGGTCTGAGCCCGAGGCTTTGTACACTCTCCCTAACGTGTCTACTTTATTTTTTTTAATCTCATATAGTTCCTTTTATTTTCTTACTCGCTTATATTGACGACGCTTAGTGCATTTCATACGTCGGAGGTGATGCCCTTTTGCGCGCACCCCCGACGAGAGAAGAACCAATAAATTCGCTGAGCGTCTGAGAAAAGGATATTGTTAGTTGTGAGGTAAATCATCTCCTTGCGGCTTTGGAGTGTAACGTGCCACCTCCCATCCACCACCTTCCTTTTCACATCCACTCATTATTATTCTCCAAGTTCCCCTTTGACTTTTTTCGCTTATTCTATAGCGTCTTTCATCCATCGCTACCACTAAAACCTTTTTTTTTATTTTTTATCTAGTGGTTTGCATTTATTTATTTCTTTATTTCTATTCTTCATTCCAAAGCCTCGAGACATTTGTTGTCTGACCAGCAATACTGTGAATATATGTAGAAGGCTGATCAGCGAGTGGTTGCGGTCCAGTTAGTGTCAATATTACCAGACATATCGCTTAGTCATTAGCGTCATCAGATCACTAACGTTCTTGTATACAAGTCGGAACTTGTACGGATATATGTAGACTTGATTTGATTTGAAATTATCGTGGACAAAATTTCAAAACAAATTTCGAGTGGAGTTTTATATAAAATTTTTTACTGTGTATATTTAAGGAATGATACGATAGACCAATGAATGTAGTCAAATGAACCAAGGTCGCAACATTCTCATACTCACCTTCATAATTTATTTATTCATTTATTTATTTATTTATTTATATTTTTCCTTTCATCTTCAATTCTTTCTATACTGTCATGCAATCTCAAACCACGATCATTTCATAGCCATTTTTTTCATTTCCTTCTTTCATTTGTTGTAGTTACGATCTCGATACAGTTGACTAATCAATTTCGTCACGGGGCGCCACTGAGAAGACACCCGGGTCGTGTTATTAATGAATGATGGTTTGAAAATGTTATTTCTATGCATTGTGACGTGGACGATTTATTATTATAGTCAACAGTTTTTTTTTTCATATGGATAACTCAAACTCGTCAAATATGTGACTGATATTTGAGTATATTCATCTTCATTCTGTCACTCGATGTTAAATATAAGAAATAAAAGAAATATATTTAACACAATGACGAATTAATAGAGAAGTTGAGACGAAATCAAGTCAAATATGAAAGATAATAAATAAATAAATAAATAAACTGAAATCATTAAAGAATGAAAATATCTATTGATGATTATAATTTTAGGACACTTTCGTAAAATCCTGTTTTAGGGAAAACGCGGGTGTTTTAATTTTTATATTTAATACAATGACAAATAAATAGAGAAGTTAAGATGAGTGAAACAGGACAGATAATAAATAAACAAATAAACTAAAATTATTAAAGAATAAAAAAATCTATCGATGATTACAATTTTAGGACAATTTCGTAAAATCCTGTTTTAGGGAAAACGCAGGTATTTTAATTTTTATATTGAATACAATGACAAACAAATGGAGGACCTAAAATGAAATCGAATGAAACAGGACGGATAATGAATAAATAAACTAAAATTATTAAACAATAAAAAAATCTATTAATGATTACAATTCTAGGACAATTTCGTAAAATCCTGTTTTAGGGAAAACGTGGATCCTTGATATTTCAGTTTAAAATAAACGATCTTGGGAATGTTTACTAATCAATTTCATCATGGGGTGTCTGTGCACATACAAAAATAAGGCAGACACCTATGTATTTATATGTATATAAGATCTACGAAGTTATTTACTTTCATTATTAATGACTGAATGTCACTAACTTCACCTCAGGTCGACTTGGTTTTTACCTGACGCGCGTGCGTCATTGTTTTCACCATGGCTCTTTACTGGCTTTATGTCTTTTCATTCTTGCAACGACCGTTTGCGTTTCTCCATGATCATTAGTGTTGCCATACGCTGATGGTGGTTTGCTACTGTATAATAAGCATTCACCTCCACACAATCCTCCTCCTTCTTTTCTCTCCTGTACATGTATATGTGGAGAGGTATATATTATACTATGATGAGGATGAAAAAATAAAAAAATTATGTTTCCTTTTGCTGACAAGAGGGCGTTGTTAAACTTATTATTTGCAATATTTTACAATTTATATATACATATACATGGATATTATTGTATATATGGATAGGCATCAGATGAAAAACAGGTTTTAATTTGGATGATTATGACAATTCATTTATTAAAGGTTAAAATGCTGTGCAAATATTTTTTTTTCAGTTTTCTTTTATTTTCTGATGGAAATAATTTTTTTTTTTTTTCATAAGCAATTTTTTTTAGGTCTTGAAAAAACTAAAGATCAATATATATACATCATATTCTTATTTTATTCAACCTCAAACTTCGTAAATATACCCCTAAAAAAATTGTAATAAGAAAAATTGCTTCATGAATTTTTTCTTTGCTCTCTCTTTTTTTTCGCTTATTTTATTATTACATTGATCCTTATTATTATGTATCTATGTATGTATAATATACCATCAATTACATACACTGTCATCTCATATACACATATAGAATCTAATTGTTCAATTAATTGTACCGTCGCAATTGATATCTATTTTTATTGATTGCTAAACGTCACCGCAAGTGAAATTCATCGGTGGAATATTCCAGATTGGCATTCTCTTCATATACTGCGTACATAACGTATTATATACATTAATAATATACAGGGTGACAGATAGGAAGCTGGCTAAATTAATTATTTATAACTCCAAAAATAGAACAGAAAGAAATAAAATAAAAATACATTTAGGAATTTAGTTAAAATACGATTTATTTTATCTCACATTCTCGTGCCCTTATAATCGATAAACAATTTTTAAAAATTTCCACGTATAGATATTTATGTCTATCAATATAATTTTATTAAAGTATACTCGTTAATAAACTGACAAGTCATCTATGTCTTAGCACATTAAATTAACGTCGATTATTTTTGATCGCAACTAATTCAAAGTGGGACCAATTAAATCAACTTGATCCAACCATTCAGATAACAATGATCAGACATATTTCATATACGACGACAACCATATCTCGTTCAAATTATCCAATGAAAACAACAAGAAATATATATTTAATATTAAAAATTAACAAATAATTATAAATAATTTTAAACATAACGAAAACTTTTGGCAATTTCAAAACTTAAACATTTTCTAAAATTTCACAAAGAAAGTCATTAAATCAACATCGTATATTTTTTTAAACAATAAACTAGTATGAATTATAAACAATAACACTATTGCAACTTGTAAAAAAATTTACAATAATTTTTTTATTCATCAATTGTATAAAAAAAAAATTTCATGAATTTGATAATTCAATTTTTCTCCACGTAGTAAAATAAACCAAATCTTCATCGAATTATTCAATTTTATTATTTTTCCACGGTCAAATGTCTCGGTCTTTTTCACCTGGCAATTACCCAGAAGAAATACTAAAATATATAAAATATTTATGCTCTCTGTCACACTCGCGTTTGTCATTCAACGCGCGATAACCGATGCCCGTTGTTCACCTCTGTGACTGACTTGAATATCATATCATCATCACTTTATAAAAAAAAAAAAATAACGCACAATATATACAAACAACGGCGAATGTGTGCGCAAGTGATATTACTTCGAAGTATCAAAGCTTCGTTTTTACCATCATGCATGTAAATATATGTATATCTATCTGTATATTTGAAATATACCTGTATGTTAGAGAGAATTATTGACCTGGCAAAGCGATGTTGGCTGATGATGACGAAGTTGAACCGGGAAACGAGCCAATGGAATTGTGCTTTGGTTACTAGTTGGTTGTGTTATAAAATTCTTTTTCTTTTTTTTACAGTCTCGGATATATACACAGGAATTCCAGCGGTTGAATACTCACGATGAGTTTGTTCTCACGAATTTTACTTCTTTCCCATAGGCATTTGTTCAAAGTGAGTACAAAGTTTTACACACCTCTTTGCAGTGATTTGTTCATGCGAATATAAACCAATTTTGTATGTATTTATATGTTTGTGTGTGCATGTAAAGCATTTTAAAAAATTACGAATGGTTTTACAGATGTTTTCATTGCGTTATAGAATGTAAATTATCGGAATGTAATTTAATTTTTAATTTTTAATATTATTCATGCACATTTTCTTTTGTTTGTTTATTCACGAAGAAAGTATCGGTTTATATTTGATGAGATTATTGGAAATAATGAAAAAATAAATTTTTTCTGTATTTTCAAAATGAATGGTTTTTTTTATTTTTCAAAAAAACCATCGGGGTGTGAATATATAATTGTTTTAAAATTCACCAACTTATTTTATCAGCCCCGCAAAGTATCTTACAAATCCCCTACACTAATACAAACTATTTTTAAAAATTACCAACAATCTACCAAAATTTCTAGTTAAATCACAAATAAAATACAGAATTATAATTTAATTTTTAATTCCAAACATTATTCATACACACTGTCTAATATATTTATCTACCGCCTGAAGATTCATCATAAGATATTAGAAATAATTTTATCGCTCCTTTAAGTAATTGTAGCAAAAAAAAAAAACAAAAAAAAAATTTTTCCTTCAGGTTAAAAATGAGTGGTTTTTTTTTGTCTTCTGAAGAAAACATCGAGGTGTAATATATAATTGCTTTAAAATTTACCAACTCTTTTTTCATCCTCTTAAAGTGTTGTACATATCCTATATATACAAATGTATATATATAAAGAACCCGACGAAAAGCGAAGGCCATGGTAGATGGTTTACGATCGCAAGAACTGTCGACTAAGTATCGTAAAGGTGATCGTAATTGATGCGCAAAACGATGGAAAAAAATGTACAAAAATCGAAAGCAAAACAAAAAAAAAATCTCTCTCTATATATACATATATTTATATATGTATATAAATAAATAAAATAAAAAGGAATAAATGGAAGTAAAAGTGCGCGATCCGTTTCGCGTTAGCTCGCACATTAGCCGTTACTGGAATAGCCATCAAGACACGGTCGGCAGCCGATCTTGTGGCGTGGCGGTCTCGTTGCCTATAAAATTCAGAAGTAAATGTAGAGCTCAAGGGCGGTATTCGTTTGAGCGACGTGCGCGCCATCTGTGTCTCACTTTAACTTATATTATATTCTTTCATTTCTTTGTTCTCACCATGTGGTGTATTGCATCTTCTTTGGTATACAACGCTTCATTTTTTTGTTTACTGTTTTCATTCTTCCATCAACGCGCGCACAACGCCAAGTGCTGTACATAACGACAGGTTATGTTGCCGGTTTATCTTTGTTCTTTGTCGATATTATATCTTCAAGAAGCGATTCGTCTGATGCTTTACACGTTATTTTACGTGGTATATAATTGACGTTAGTGAGAGATATGAACTTGATGCGAAAGTAAGAGAGTGAAAGAGCCCATGAGAGTGACGTTTTTTCTACAATCGTAAAATCTACCAAATATAGTTGTATCAAATTATCTTGCTTTGATATAGATGTTGGTATGTATGTGGATGGGTTTTGTATTTGTGTAAGATATAGAAGAATGAAATAATAAACGAGAAGGAAAATTGTATGGGAAAAATTGTGGATGTAAGTTCATGCGTGAGTAAGTTTGTTTTGATGGATTGTTTTCAGTTGCATATCTGTTATTCTTATTGGTCGTTGTATTTTTATTTTTTTACTGGAGGACATTTTTATTTCGTTTCAATTCCGTTTATTCATTTCACCCAAAAAAAAAGTCTTGAATCAAGTCGCGATTCCGACTTGACACGAATAGTTTTGATACAAGTCTGAAATCTGCTTGACTCAAGACATTACACATGTCTTGAGTTAAATCAGTCGTAAAAAGAGGTAAGTCGAAAATAAACTTGATTCAAGT
>JAQQBS010000004.1:2616392-2630254 GCA_030347275.1 Microctonus aethiopoides
GTATGGACTGTACGTTAGGGTGTGCCATTTTTGGGCAACTTTTTTTTTTCATCAAAAAATCGGGCTGAAAACTTACTGCTGGTTAAAAAAAAAAAGCCTGCTTGAAGCGGAGCTCTTAATCTTAATATATTTAAAGGTGGCTCTTCGTAATTTTCGTTTTTCCAATTAAATAACATGGGGAAAAAATTTTTTTCCTATGTTATTTAAATGTGCACATTTAGGTGTGAATTGTGAAACTTTTTATTTGTTTAATTAATTTATTAATTGAACAATAAAACTGGAATTTAATTTAATTTTAATATTGGCTTAAGGTATTGCCCGAATGTTGGACTTCATCCGGATCAATTTGGATTTTTAGTTCGATTTTGAAATTAATATTCCAAAAACAAAAATAAAGTTTCAACGAATTTATTCATTGTTTCTATTCAAATTAGCAATTATGAATGCGATTAAAAAAATTCCAGTGTAAAATAACGCACGTATGTAAACAAACAAACAAATAAGAATAATTTCTTACGGTAAAATTTCCGAAATTAACACGAAAAAAAAAAACTAATAAAATTGGGATATTATAAAAATTCACAAGAGCAACACAATAAAATCTGACTGAAGTCATAAAATGATTGCATTGTGCTTGAAAAAAAATTCAAAAAAGTGAAAATATATAAAAAAAAAAAAAAATCAACTGAATACGATGCAAAATTAGCAAGATCCAAACGTTGCATCGCTTAAAATTGTTGAACGAAAGTAAAACGAAGAACAATTTTACTCCTGCAGATGCGTAGACTAGAAGCAACTCTGAAGTATTATCCACTTACAGGAAATTATCCTTCGTCTTGGCTTTACCAACTCGCGCGAATTTTCCTCTTGAATTTCTCCTCTTACCCACACAATTTTACCATCTTACTTCATTCGTGTATTGTCTCAAGGCAATATATATTCCAACCAAGCGTCCATTCTCTATATATCCCAGTAACAATAAATTCCGTATGATTTTTCTGTAACATAAAATAATAAAACTAAAATAAAACACAAAACAAAATAATTTTTAAACAGAAACAAAGACTTAACAAAATTCAAAGTAAAAATAAAAATACCATAAAAACAGTAAATTCATTTGTACAATTCAATAATCAAATTCTCAACACAAACAATTCCCTCAACAAATTTTAAAAATATAAATATTATTATTAATAATTATTTTGTTTCACCTGTGGAAAAATATTGAAAAATTTTTCCCTTTGGTTTATTTTATTTATTTTTTCTTTCTCAACTATCCACTTAAAGACAAAGATACTAAACTGTATACGATATTTTCTCGCACATAATATTTATACACACTATCCATAAATACATACATACATACATACATTTATTTATATTATACAAGTATATAAAATTTTAACTTTTGTTAACTCAAACAAACGAAAATTACCTGATGTGCAGCTGTACACTTTGTTGTGTAATCATTCATCATTCAACAAAATATACCAACTTGTTTTTACGATAAAATTACAAGTTTAAACGCGTCAAACTATTCACATAATATTTTTGGTATGCGTATATTATTTTTTTTTTCTCATATACCAACTCGTTCATTTTAAATTATTACACCACATTATTGTATACACACAAAGAATATATAAATAACCATGTAAATTACCTATGTACATATAACAAAATTATGGTACATAGTGCAGTAAATATATTAAAGATAATGGAGAATATTCAATATTCATTTTTGAGATTTTACATTGTCTTTTGTTTGGAATTTAAAATGAAAATAAAAAAAAAAAAAATGTTGATGAGTCTTCGATGACGCGCGGTCACGCTTGGATACAAGATATATAGTCTCTCTTCTCTCTTTTCTCTCCCCCCACAACTTTGAATACCACTCTATGAGAGAATGAAAAATACAAAAAGAAATAGAGGGTCTTTGCCTTTGGTATGCCATCATGGCGTGGGAGTTAAACTTCACGCTATGGAATAAATTACGCACGTACGAGGTTTGGGCGTGCGTGAATACGTCATGAAAGTACTTTATATCAGGGTGAGAAAGAGAGTGCGACAAGCATTATATAATAATGAAATGAAAGAGAGATGATAAGATATTTAAATGAAGAGAAATTATAAATTAAATTATCGTGAAATTGATGAGGGAAAAAAATGATGAAAAATTTGTGTTGGGATTTTTTTTTTACACGGTTTTTATTTAGAAGTTTATTTAGGAGAATCAATGGAATATTTGTGTGGTTTAAGTTGGTGTGAATTATTTTATTTATAATGTTTAGAAAGAGTTTGAAAATTTTTTTTGAATTTTTTTTGTGAATTTTTATTTTGACGATAATTTTGTGTTGAATTTTTTACAGTGATATGAATTTTTTATGATGAAATTTAGTGTTGAAATATTTTTTTACACAATTTTTATTAAAGAATAAAAATTAAGAACTCGCAAAAATTGATGTAAAATAATTTTTTTGCTTTTAATAAAATATTTTGTGTTGAAATTTGCTATGAAATTTGCGTAAAAAACATTTTAAATAAATTTTTAGTGGACTTTTACAAAAAATTTTTTACTGTGTATGAATAAGAGATATAAGGTAAATCAAAGTGAAGAATATAACTATGAGTTAACGATAAATTAAGCAATTCACGTAGTCAGTGGTAATTATGGATGCGTTTAACCAGCGGCAGTTTGGGAAACTGAAATAAAATAAATCTACGTGATCTGAGCTTTTTATTGCCGGATTAAAGTTACGCCTGATGGTCCCACCTTACTCGCTCTCTATCTCTTCTTCACTAGCTTCTCTTTACGTATAATGTAACGTGACTATCTTTTAACTTCATCTTGCTTCGACCAAAAAGACGAAAAGAGAAAAAATAAAAAGAATTAAAGTAGCAGAATAACATTTTAATGGTAATTGTCATTGTCCAGTTTTTATCAGATTTTATTTTTACCAGAAATGAAAGACATAAAATAGTTATAAATAGATAACGGATATATTTAAATCAAATAAATAAATCAAATAAATTTAAAAAACAAAAAAAAAATTTTTTTTTTAAATAAATTCAATAATTAATACGAAATTTTTTTTTCATCAATTTGAAAATAGTTTCTTTCATTTTATAATAAGTTTTTTTATTTTGAAATATTTTTAATATCAATGAAACACAATTCCATGAATTTTTTCGTTGAGATAATTATTTTATTAATTTTTTTTTTACTTTTTTTGACAATTTAATTAAACATTCATCACTGCATTGTGCAAATTTATCAAATCCTTGAGTAAATATTCCAATCAACATCATTCAAACATGAACAAATACATTGAAAAGAGAAAAAAAAAATTTCTTTCTCACATTTTTTAAAATAAAAAATAAAAATCAAGAAATTTATTTACCCATTAACAAAAAAATTAGTAAAACTCCAAAAAATAATTGATATTCATCCCCCCAATAAAAATCCTCCCTCAAACATTCCCCAAGACCAAAACCAAATGAAAAAAAAATATCCAAACAAAAAATTGAACAATAAAAAAAAATAAAAATTCTTCCATCTTCTCTTTTGTAAAATTGTTCCTCATTAATATTTCTTCATTATCTTCATCCTCATTTCCTCCTTCATTCATTCCATCATTCACGCATTTTCTCATTAATCTTCTTCCACATTCTCCATTTACCACTGCGCCCATCATCGTTTATATTTACATCTTATTTTATTATCAACATTAACCATCGTCTTTTGTTTTAAAACAACCACATCGCTCCACAATTGTCGTTGAACATTCTACACTCGGACATCGTCATCGTCGTCTTTATATTCTTCTCATTCATATTGCAATACCAATGCCACCAAGAACGAAACTCGTACAGACCCGTCGAGACCTGTATAAACGTGCATACGCGGACACCCTGCAGGTCGAAAAACAAAAAGAAAAAAAAAAGTAAATTTCTCCACTCTTCTTTCTTATTTATATTATTTTACATATATATATATTTTTTCTTTAAACATTTTACATACATTTATATGCATATATATATGTTTATTTATATGCTCTTCTTATTCTCCTTATTCTTCAATGCGTTTATTTATTTATTTTTTATTTTATTTGCTTCATTCCTCCACGCCACCGACGTTGTAAACACACGAATAAATTACTGATCTGCAGTAACGCGGGCGTGACTCTCTTTCTTTCATTCTCTTTATGTATATATATATATATATGTGTATAGGTATATATATACTTTTATTGGATAGGATTTGACTGTGCGATTTTGTGCAAAGGCAAAAGCTACCTGAATTATTGTCCTACTATAAATACGAGTCGTGTTGTCGCATTGAATTATCGCAGCAATGACGGCTTGGGACGGCAAGAGAAGATTCATTGGATGAAAGGAACGTGCCGAAGGCATGTGTGATGCATATCGATAGTGATCTACATCGATGAGAATGTACATAAACGTATGTACTTATTCGTGTGTTTGAATGTTTTTTTTTTTTTAGTAGAAAAATTTTGTTGGAAAAAAAATTTTTTTTAGTCCACATCAGAGGAAAATTTCGTAGATTTTTTTCTCCGTGTAAATAATTAATTATATGTATGGTATACCCCCGGGTAATACGGCTTGAATGATACAAATGAATAATTTTGTGTTTGTTTATAATGAAAATTATAATTTATTATATCTACGTTTTATAAAAAATTTATTCAATTTAATAACGATTAATGTTAAAACTTAATGATTATAACTTGGATATTTTTTTTATTGTTGAAAATATTCCTTAGGGAGGGCTTATTAAACGCACGTATTTTATTCGTGTGGAAATTTCTTGTATTTAAAATTTTTTTGCTACTGTAAATATTTAAAGTGACTTGACTTCTTTATTAGTTATCAAGTTCATGCACAGTGGAAATATATATGTATAATGTGCTTTCACGATTTGTTCGCGTTCATTTTGTATTGCATACACGTAACCCATAAGCTGCTACTACTTCCTTTTATGATGTTGTCGATTGTGCGGATTTACGTTATTCACATGACACAGAGAAAAGCAGAAAAAAAAAATATTTTTAACTGAATATTTGTGTGAAAAAAATTATATATTTTTTAATTATTTTAATTTGTTTATGATATAATAATAAACTATAGTTTTTGTTGTATTAATTTTTGTTGGATTGTTTTGAGCAAATTTTAATGATGAAAGTGAGAAATTTTTTTTTTGAAGTTGCATTTAAATGACACGATGAAATTAACTAAAATTTGTACTGATTTAACAATGACTAATTTACACCGTTGTGAAGGTTATTTATTTTCCTGTCGATTTACAAATCTGACTCATTTCCTGCTTGTACTAATAAATATACATGTATTTATAAAGAAATACGAAAGAAATAAAATGTTAATCGTAAATTAGTCATTGAATACGAATTATTGGACATATTTTAACATTAATTTTTCAGACTGTTTAAAATTTTTATACGCTCTCGAGACACTGATGTACATTGTCAAATTATTGTGAATGTTAATTTATAATATGTTAAGGAATTTTCAACCCTCAATCAGTAATGATTAATAGGCATTATTTATTTTATTTAATTGCAAGATATTTTTTGACACATTTAAGTGAAATAAAAATTTTTTAAACTCGAAAAAACATAGATTCTTAAATTCGATACTACGTTTTTTCAAAAATCAATATTCAATTTTCAGAGCTCGAGAATCATATGGAAATCCAATTTATGGAATTTCGTGTGGTTTTCTTCATCTAATTGTGCGTCTAAAAACGAAAATTGAAAAAAAAACATCACTTTTCATTGAACATGAAAATTCAAAAATTCGAAAAAAAAATAGATCAAATTATTTTCCCATCAGTGGACTAGGGGAAAAAGTTGCGGGATGGGTGACAGTATTTTAGGAAAAATTTTCAAAAAAATCAATCGCTACGTGTTTTTTGAAAATCAACATTTTATAATTCAAATTCAAAAATTTTATAGAAATACGATTTTGAAATTTTTTTTGATTTTATATTCTAAAAGTGCTGTAAAAAAGGAATATTTAACAAAAAAAATCGTCCCAATCGGCCCATTTTTCGCAAAGTTACAGACATTTGAAAAAAAAGAGCCATTTTTTTCGAAAATCGATATCTCAAAAACGGCTGAACAAAAAAAATTCCAAAAAATCATGAAGGTCTTTCTCAATGGATACTATAAGTTAAAAAATTTTCAAAAAAATCGATCGCTCCGTGTTTTTTGGAAATCAACATTTTATAATTCAAATTCAAAAATTTTATAGAAATACGATTTTGAAATTTTTTTTGTTTTTATATTTTAAAAGTGCTGTAAAAAAGGAATATTTAAAAAAAAATCGTCCCAATCGGCCTATTTTTCGCAAAGTTACAGGCATTTGAAAAAAAAAGAGCCATTTATTTCGAAAATCGATATCTCAAAAACGACTGGACAAAAAAAAATTCCAAAAAATCATTAAGGTCTTTCTCAATGATTACTATAAGTTAAAAAATTATCAAAAAAATCAGAGATGCAAAGTCAGATGACTGACCGATTCCGTGTGGAATAATGCCCCATATATATTTTTATATATTTTATTTATGTCTAATACATAAAGGGAAAATGCAGTTGATTGAACACAGCACCAGATTAACAGCCCTTATTTCGTCTTTATCTGCATTTATATTGTTGGTATATGTATTTATTTGAGTATATGAATGAGGCTACCCCTCAGTTGAGTATATAAGAGTCTATTGTTTCACAAATGGCACTCAACAATGTTTGAATCAAGTACCTCACTCGTTACTCGAGCGAACAAGAAAGGCAACGCGCACGCCACGCGCTCAAGACAATGGACAAAAGTCAAAACATTGTTATTTCAAATTTTCTCACTTGCTGTATAATATCAAGTGACTTGTAAGCACAATGAGAGTAGAATGAGATAAAGAATGTAGTAAATTATACCATGACATTAATTTTATTTTATTTTTTTTTATTTGTGTGACGTTGATTTTTCATAGAGTTCGTATAATTATTTTGTCTCATTGTTAGTTTTATTTCTATTTAAAAACAGAGTTTTTATGGTTATAATGAGTCATGTCAAGTGTTAGTTGATTGAGGAATTAAGTAATTATATGTGGATTTCATCATTTTTGTAATTTATATGTGAGTAGAGTTATTGTTTGATCAAATGTTTTGGGTTTATTTTTATAACGACGATTGTTTTTTTTTTATAAATATGATGAAGGTCAATTTTTTTATGGTTGCATGAATTATTAATATTTATTAATTTTTACAGATGGATATTATTGTTTGTAGAGTATTGAAAAAAAATGTGTTGTCGAATTTTTAATAATATGACGAATTTTTTATTGTAATTGATAAAAGAATCTGATTAAATTTAAATTAAATTGATAATTCATTTCATTTTAATAAATTAGAATAAAATATTAATAATCAATTATTAATTTGTTTCAGTAAACAAAATTTTTTCTATAAATAATAAAGAGAAATATAACCAATAAATTTTTAATTTTTAATAAATTATTAAAATTATTTTCATGCACCTAAAAAAAAATTTTCATTTAATTTAATTAAACAAATAAAATAAAACTGAGAAATATTCAATTCTTTTTTTCATATACTCTATTCATAATCTCGAGCTTGCAAGCTTTCAGAAAATGACTTTGAAATCGATAGAATTTAATTAATTAAATATCCATTAAAAATAAACAATATTTTTCCTCATTAATATAAAACTCAATTTTTTTTTTCCAATAATTTAATTACATCTCCGGCTTTTTAATAATTATTAACTAATTATTAATTATCAACATTAACACACACACATATAAACACATTATAACATAACCAACAAAACAATACAAAAAAACTATAAAATGCAACCATAATAAAAAATATAATGATATAATTTTTTTTCCTCATCCAATATTGCAGATTTATTATTAATTTTCAATCAACAACACTATATAAAGCACATTCCTCAGTACATATATACACACATGCACACACACACACATAAGAGAGGTCAAGGCAATAGTGTTATGCGCTTGAAAAAAAAAATAAATATGATCTGATATTAAATGAACTTTTGCATATTAAAATTATTTTTACCCTCATTCTTTCTCGCTTCATCACTTTGAATTACTATTTATATATTTTTTTTTCTCTCTTCCTGATTTAACTCTTGACTCTCATCATCCTCAGTTAACCACAGTAGTCTCTTCTCTCACTATAACTTCGTCGTTCACTGATTGTATAATTGGGAGGCAACAACGAGCTACGTGCGTCACATCTCATGATTTAGTCCGCGCGATTTCTTCTCGTTTCACTCTTCTCCTCATCATCATCATCATCATCATCATCATCATCATCATCGTTGGTTCGGTCAATCACGTCGGGTAATTACTTTTAATGCCGGGACGGCACTTGACGACTGACACAATATTCAAACTCGTCAGCAACAGAATAAAACGTAGCGCAATTATTATTGCTCTTCATGTCGTTTTGTCTCAGTGAATATATAAATGGATAAAAATATATATATAATATATATTTATGTATGTTGATGTGTGATTGGTATTGTTAAGTGTGTATTTTATCTGTTGTATACTTCGCACGATGGAATTAATTGGTAATAGACCGGGGACGAAATAAAAAGATGAAATATATTACGATTAATATTGATAGGTCTTAATTTGCCTAGTCTTGAGTGCATATACAATTGCATTGATTTGATGTATTTAACCTTAAAGTTATTTATCGAACAATCAGTTATATTGTCGAACAAAAGATGTTGTGTTTGTGTGCAGAGAGGAAATAAATTAATTCATTAATAAATTCAAATGAAATTGGTGAATAAATGAGAACTAATTTTAATTGTGAGTTTATTTTATTTTTGTGTTTGTTTGAGTTTCATTTTTTTTTTATTTATTGCTGTGGTCTGGAGACACTTTTGGGAGATTATTAGAAGTGTATAAGTTGTAATTAAATAATAATAAATGATGTTTTAGAATTTTGAGATGAGTAGAAGTGAATTTTAATATAAAAATTTCGATGAATTGAACATCAGGGAAATTTTAGGGATTTTCTGCAGGTTATATAATTAGAATAGTGTATATAATAAGATCTAAAATGATGTCAATGATAATTTATTTACATAATGGATTCATTTTTTATTCAATTAAATTTAGTTGAAATTTTTTAAATATTATTTTATTTTAGAAATATTTTAATTTATATGAAAATAATTATTTTATATATTTTTATTCGATGATTTTACTTTATTTGTTTATAATTAATCCAACGAAAAATTGCTAAATATATTTATTTAATGAATAATTAATTTAATTGATTTATTTCTGAAAATAATTATTTAAATTTATTTCTGATGGTAAATGTTTTAATATTTTCTATTCTATTTAGAAAATGAATAATTATTTTCTTTTATTATAGAGTATTTAGAGTGTGGGAATAAATAGAATAATTATTGAAAATTTAATTATTAATGATTTTTTAATTTATGTGAATTATATAAATCGATTTTATGTTTAACGAATTAAATTCAACGTTAAATTTATTTTTATTTATATTACCATGTAATTTTTATGTATTTGGTTTGGAATTTATGTTCACAAATATATTTAATATTACAACAGTGGAAAAAATTTAATTTAATTCGTTCAAAAAAAGCGACAAACAACTGAAAAAAAATAAAAATAAAAATCTAAAATATTCAATTGAATTAATTACATAAATTATAGATAAAATTATTTGAATTAATTTTCCAGGGCATGAAATATGTAAATTTATTAATGAATTATCTTTCTCTTTGAGTTACATGAACAAACAATATTTATTCCATTTAAATTATTCATTGACTCTACAAATTAATTACATAAATTTAATAATTATATTAAATAAAATTATATCCAGTATTTTTTTTTTTTTTTATCAAAAATCATTATAGAAATGCAATTGAGGGCACGTGAAATTCTCATAAAATGTACATATTTAAAAATAATATTACAGCTATTAACAATAATTGTCTATTAAATATTAAAAGAAATTCCAGCGAGTAATTTGCAACAATAAAATCTAAGAATTTTCACTTACTTCTTCGTAGTTTATTTGTCTGTACTGAATTTATCCAAGTGCAAAGAACAACTGAGTCATATTCAACAGAGAAATATTTATTTAAATGTATTCACTTATTTTTTTTTCTTTATTTTTCATAATGAAATTGTCTTCGGTATTAAAACTAAGAATTATTTTATGATTTTTGTACCAGTAAAAAATCCGAGCCTAACAAAGTTATTACCTAGAAGTATAATTACAAGTTCGCCACGAATAGTTAATCTCAAAATGGAAAAATAAATTAGTTATACTGCAGAATAAAAAAAGAAAAATATATATACAAGTGATAATATTTTATTATCAATTTCATCTTTAGAAATATAATGACCTAATACTGCATATCTATACAGTATACATATTTATCTTTTATGTAATACACAATAATTATCATGTAACATTTAAATACTGAGGTTGATTATAAACTGAATTTTCCATAGTCGTCAGTGAATAATTTAATCAAAAATTAAATAATCGCAATATAAAGTCGTAATAATTAATTATCAGATATTTATTACGTGTACAAACCTGTCTGAAGTACAAGGAAAAATTATAAAAAATATAAAAAATCTTATTGTATTTATAAAAATGAATATTAATTAAAAAAAAAAAAAATTTTTTTCAATTATTTATAAATTCTATTAATAAAAATTTTTTTTTTTCAAATAATATGTTTGTTAATTTACATAATTTACATAAGCTCCAAATGCACAATAAAATAAATAACCACATTAAATATAAAAAATAACAAAAATTAAATTAAATCTTTAAATTATTTTATAAAAATTAAAAAAAATAATTTTCATTTCAAATGTGTGTAAAAAAAAAAAAATATTCCAACATAAATTTTGCCTAGACTTTTACACAAAATCATCCACTCTACACCAACGAACCAAACACAATTGCAAAAAAACCGAAAAAAAAAATAATAAAAAAATCAAAATAAAAATTACTACAAAATAAACGTCGTGAAAAGAGTTATAAGATTTACTTAGATATAAATATTACACGGTGTACCGCACATTGAGATCATAAAGCGTGTACATACACACACACACACATATATGGATACATATATACACGCGGGGTAAAGAGAATAAAGGAGGGCAGGAAGGAGAGATTTGTTTGAATTATTCAAATTAGATACGAAATTGAATGCGTGCTATGCTCGTGTGCAGGTAATGACAGGCACTTGCATATAAATGGTAATTATTGTCATTATTCTGGCTGGGTAATTGTGCGCGCGGTAATATAGGTATATAAATTCATCTATACACATGTATATAATAAATAAATACATATATATATAAATATATTTTTGTGGATGATGAAAAATGCGCGCGAATTATTTGACAGTATCCAGACGTTCACTGCTTTGCGACAATGATAATAAAGAGGAAAACTAGTATACATAATGACAAATATTTCTATGTATACATATGTATAGGTACATATGTGTAGATATATATGGTTGGGAGAATGATGAACGCGTGCGCACGACCTTAACATCGAGGCCTCGGCCATAGAGCACTGTAATGCCGCGTGTTTCCCATACACTAGTTAAGATAATTATCAAAATTGTTTTATTGTTGGTATAATTACGGGGGACATGCCATGTGTATTCATTCCCTTCCGTCAGCTACACTCTACCGATCCTCGTTCAACAAAATATATAGAAAAAAAAACTTTGCTTTTATAAGTATCATCCGCAAACAATTTTATTTTTTTTTTATTTTTTTTTGTTTAATTTACGTTGGTTTATTAGTAGGATATAAATAGGTGTATTGTGATTTTTTTTGTTGGACATGTTGATTTTTATTTTTGTCTTTTATGGTATTTTTCATCAGTTTTTGTGGGTGAAATTGATAAATGTAGAGATTTTTGATTTTTTTTTATTGTGATATTAAAATATTTTTTTTTATTAATTTTTTTTTTTTTTGGGTGTTTATTTTTATTTTAATTTTGGATTTTTTTTTGGGTTTTTGATGAGATGGAATGTTTGAATTGAATTGGAAAAAATTTTAATCAAATGAAATTAATGAAAATTTGAATTGAAAATAAATTGAAGATTTTAAATTCAGGAAAAACGAATTTTTTTTTCGAAATTTCATGTATTAAAAAATTTTTTTTTTTTTTTGGTAATAGTTATTTCATCATTCTTCATAATAATAAAATAAATAAATTAAATATAAAACAATTTTTTCGCCTTTTTATTCCACTCAGAAAAAAAATATTAATATTTCCCCACTTTTTTAACAAATATATTTTTATTTTAATATTTTTTCACAATAAAATACTCGAAAATAACTATAAAAATCTCAAAAGTGTCCACCAAACACACGTAATAAAATAAAAAAATGAAAATAATCTTAGAAATTTTTTTCCTTTTCCTTTTTCACATTTTTATCATCAAATTATAATAAATATTTCACCAAACAATTCTAAACAATACACAATTGCATGTTTCAATAATAATCATACACATATCCATACTCACAATACCAACAATTTTCCATAACACTTTCAGCTTTTTCAATTGCATTTCTATATTTATTTATACCTCTCATCAATTTTCAATCCCCTCTGATTTTTCTTTCAACTGCCACGACTTTTAATAACTATTTTCATCCCTCCACATTCCATTCTTCCTTTATTTATTCTCATCCTACCCCCCTTCCCCCACACCCTTTAAAAATCCTTTCAATATTTTGTTTATTCTTTCTTTTCAACGCCTGCAAAATGGAACTAGCAAAAAAAAATCTTCTCGTCATCATTTCACTCACCCACCAAAGAATCAAACTATTACCGGACTCACAGCACTATACATATATATTATATAAATGCATATACATGTAAGAGAGAGTGATATCTATATATTTTGTGAGTCGATACTTGGTCGACCCTCGAAATTAATAACGAAACGCCAGGGCGAGTCGAGGCATTGAAGCTCCAAGGACTCTCATCGCGGATTTAATAAGAGCAAGTGCGAGAAGGGAACTCTCCTTTTGATATTGAGAGAGAGAAAGAGATAAAGATAACGGTGAAGAATGAAAGGGAATAAAGAAAAAATATAAAGATGGATATAGAGCAGAAGATAATAAAGAAAATTTATGTAAGAGTGCAGAGGAAGTAAAAATGAATATCACGAATATAAGAAATACAAAAGCATGTCAATTTTAATCACTAATCTATGGGTATATATGTATATTTATAGGTTATGTATAGATGTATATGTATTTATCAATGACCGGTTATTTCCTTTATTTTTGATTTGGGAATCTACGATGACAAAATCATAATAAAGCCAATAATTAAGCTCCGATGTAATCGTACACTGGTGGAGAATGAAGTCGTAGTGGCTCTTATTGTCCAGCTGGATGAAAAGGACAAGGACTGTAAGAATAAGTATACTTTGTGAGTGAGGATGTACGAGGAGAGTGAGGGAAACAATAACCACCATCAAGATCGTAACAATAGTGGAATTATATTGGTTTTTTTTTTTTTTTTTTTTTTTTGGTGAATTAAAAGCATCTTAGTTGAATTTTTTTTTTCTCTTTTTTCTTATGTTTATTCAATTATTTATTTATGATATTGAGTTGGATATTCGTGTTTATTAGGTTTGTATCGATTGTTTAGGGTGGGAAAATATTTTTAAAGTTCATTTTTGTTGGTGATTTATATTGGTTTATTTGGAAAATTTGAAAA
>JAQQBS010000004.1:2630354-2673658 GCA_030347275.1 Microctonus aethiopoides
TTTTGTGACGGTAAGTCCGGCCAGAAATTTATTATACCGGATTCTAGCTTTTCTTCGGAAAGGTGACCGTTATAATATTAATCGCCGGAAATAATTTTTGTTGTTGAAGAAAAATTAATCACGAAAAATCTGAATCTTAAAAAAAAATATTGTGAAGTGAATGTTCATTGTTGTAACAATATTTCTTTTAATTAGCAACATATAATATCGGGTGAATGATATTTATTTATAACAATTATTATTTATTATTTCTTGAGAATTATTTTTTTTTATATTAAAAAAAGGAAAAAAATTTCGAAATATTTTTAAAAATATCACAAGTTGATTTTTAATTGTTATAAAAATATTTCTTTTACATTATAACAAATAGTATTGCATAAATAATATTAATATATAACCATTACTATTTATTAACCCTCTGAAATAATTTTTTTGTTTCTATTAAAAAAAGGAAAAAAATTCCGAAAATTTTTAAAAAACATCACAAGTTGATTTTTAATTGTTATAAAAATATTTCTTTTATCTTATAACACATAGTATTGCATAAATAATATTAATATATGAGAATTACTATTTATCAACCCTCTGAAATTTTTTTGTCTTCATTAAAAAGAGAAAAACAATTCCGAAACATTTAAAAAAATATCTTGAATTGAATGTGAATTTTAATAAACATATCTCTTTAAATTCTTCTATATATTATAATATATCAATAAATATATCCATATACACATATATACACCGAAGATCCGCATGTTTCCGTATTTATGCGACACTATATCATGTTGAATTCGTTGTCGTTAAGCCACACCCTGTCAGTGATTTATCATTTGATTTCCGTAGAAAATAACCACCCTCTGCCTGTACCTAACATGTCTGTACACGTATAAATATATCCAATGTAGTCGTTATTATATACATAAAACATACACAACTATATAAACATAATACATAGAAAATTTAATACACACACGGTGTATTTTACCACCAATTTCCCTCACTGAAAGCACCAAAATGTTGAACGCTGTCAAATCCTTTTGCGTTCAGTTCACTAATGACAGTCATTTCCCCAAGAATATTTTCGGGTATTTACTAAATTGTTACTAGAACTATATATACATACATAAAGTGTATAAGGTCCTTTCATAAATTCCCTTGATTTCAACACACGGAAGTTACCCTTAGACGATTAATGTCTTTGCTTAAATAAAAATAATTTTATTTCACTTTTCTATATTTTATTTATTTATTTATTTATTTTTTTAATTATTCAATGATTTTGTGAGTGATGATTTTATTCTATTGATTACTTTCCCAAGTTCACAAACGTGATAACTAATCAGATATAATTTATTTAACGTCAATAATATTCATTTATATTAATTTAATATTTCGAAATATTTTAAAATAATTTACCTGTATAATTTAGAACTTAAAATTTTTTAATCATCACAGACATTGTTAAATAATCATCACCGATATTTTCAAATCGTTGATAAAAAATAACGTAAATTTTTATCTATAAAAAAATTAACATTATTTAAAAAAAAAAAAAAAAATTAATTCAAATTAATAATTAAATAAAATATAAATAAAAATTTGTTAATCCGACTTAAACATCACATTCACGTCGCCCAATCAAAACAATAAATTCCCCAATTTGTTCACTAAACAAATAAATTAAAATAAAAAAAAATTAAATCGATTTAAAATTAAATTAATTAAAATATTTTTCATTAATATAAATTAATTCCACAGTAATAATTATTTCAAATTTAATCCAATATTAACCTCGATATATCTATAACATTCCCCATTATAATTTTCTATGATTGTTTAGAAAATGAAATAAATTTTTATTACGACTAATTATTAAAAATATCTTCAGACACATTATTTATATAAATGATTGGATGGGGCTAATTATCGCCCGCACACTTCCCACGTACGTCTTTATATATATTTTCTTGAACTATAAACATATACATGTATATATGTATGTATATATATACGTTGTATCATGTATCGGTGTTGCAGGTGATAAAGGCTCGTAAACTTTTACGAGGTTAAATAATAGCTCCAATAATAGCTATCCAATCGAGGTGACTCGCTCAGTTATTTTCTTGGAATTATGTTGGTGATATGAATTATGTACGTATACATGTATACATAAGATGAATATATGTATATACATGTGTACATATGTGTGTATGTATATTTAAAAAAATTCTTGTACTTTACTTTCATCATTTCATTAATTTATTCTTGATCAATGAATTTGTTTTATCTCATTTGTTTGTCAAGTTAAAAATTTGTTCTGTATTTTTTTATTTGTTATTGATTATTTGAGACGTATTTATTTAATTGACAATTCTGTGTGAGAATCCACTGGAGATTTATATTGACGATTTTAAACACGAATTTTATATGGGAAATTTAGAGACTAAAATTTAAAGTAGAAAAATTATTTTAGAAAATTGATAATTAATTTTGAGTGAATTTAAATAGCTGAATTTTTTAGGGAAAATTGTATTGATAAAATTTTTAATACAATGTTTTAGTGTAGTTTTACATGAATTTTGTGTTAATTATTTTTATATTATTTAATACAGATTTTTTAAAGTATTTTAATATGAAAAAATTTCATCAGAAAAATTTTATTAATAATTTTTAGTGAATATTTATGTTGAATTATTTACTGTGAAAATTTACGTTGTTTATTGCAATTGCGTTTGATGCAATGATATGATCATGGGCGAGAGAAATTTACAGAGGCGTTATTACTAATTATTCTCTGATTGCGCGATATAATTACGACAATAATTGCAAGTTTCAATACAAATCACAGCAGTTAAGTACCAATTGCACCACAATATTTCGATTATTTACTCAATAATTAACTCTTTATGTAATATTATGTAACATTAGAATTTTCTAAATAGATTATTGAACACAATAAAAAAAAAAGTTAATTTATTTTATTTATAAAATTGTTTGGGTGTGATTCTGTAATTATTTAATTTAAATTTTGTTAATCATATGGATATTTATTTATAAGATATTATATCGATGTATTGAGGTTGCTTGACTATAATCAATATAATAAAAATAATATTAATATTAATATCAAATAATAAATAATTATTAGAATTTATTTAAAAATCTTGAAAAATTTTTTTTTCATTTATTCAAATTTTTTTATCAACATCCAATAAACGATTATAAACACTGACCAACCAATAATAATAATTATTAACCAAAAAATAAATTTTTAACAATCTGTCACCCAAAATAAAAAAATTTAATTAAAAAATAAAAAAATGAAAAATAAAATTTTTTTTTCAGAATAATTTTTAAATAATAATAATAAAATTTGTTTAATTAATGTAACATTATCAAATCAATATTACCTACATAGTCCCCTACATATGAAAATTAATAAAAAAAAAAATTCTTCATCAACATAAATAATCTCTTCAATTAATAAAATAAAACAAAAACGAAAAAAAAAAAAAATTCTTTTTCATCATTTTTAAATTCCAATACAATTATTTACATATATTTAAATATACCTTCCATTTTTATCTTCTACATCCATCCATAATACATTTATAAACATTTAAAAAAATATACATACACACATGCATAATATAAATAAAAACAAATCAATAATTATTTTCATACATATTATTATCTGACAATGTGACTTTAATGGTTCACAATATTAATTACACACATGAAAATAATTACATTGGAATGTTAAATAAAATAAAATTATTCCCATACATATATTATTCAACATCCGTATATATAAATATTTATTAACGTCATCGTAATAGACAATAATAAAATTACAGATTATTATGCAAAATACTAAAGTTTATATCGTATACAAAATTCACAATAAATTTCATATATATACATTTAAATATGCATTTATAATTAATGGAGTTCATTTATAATTATATATACATACATATTACATATATATATATAACCATATAAAGCATGTATATATATATCGTATTTCAAGACACCTTCATTCATCTATTCAAAAGTCAACGTGTGAAGTCAAGAATTAAATGACGCCACGATTCATTTCTCACGTAAATCATTGTGAATGCTCACTCGATTCACCATATTTTTATATATATCTATACATATGTACACATGTATATATGTAAGTAGAAGCATGCAATATACCATCAGTCATTAAATATCGTCGTTATATTCGGCAAAGCTTATAACGATCTTGCAATAAAATCATTTACACTTCGTGGAGCATTTTTCTTTTCTTTTATTTTTTAATGTGTGCAAGAAAAAATGCACGAGAAAGAATAAACGAATGAGGAATGAGGTGAAAGAATGTATAAAGTAGAGAGGGGGAAAGAGATTTTTTTTATGTGTGTGTGTGTGGATTCGTTGGATCCATTACGACCTCTGGAATTGCTTTCTCTACCGCGCACATTTCAACTGGTAGATGAGAATGTATTTTTTTTTATTTTAATTTATTTTATTTTATTTTATTTTTTTTTATATTAAGAGTGTCTCAGAATTCACGCAAGATTTTAGGTATTGTTGATGTGGGATTTGTTGCGTGAATTGTGCGAGATTATTTATTTTTGTTTTTTCTTTTTAAGTGAATTTTTTTTTTCATTGGATCAAAATGTTTTTTTTTTATAACTTTCCGGATTTTTTGTGTAATATTTTTTTGTTCTTTTATTATTCTTCTCATTTGTTATATGAGAGCAAATAGATTGATGGATTATATTTAGTGTTTATATTGATAAGTTTGATCGTTTTAATGTGCGATTGTGAATCAAATTTATATTCGATGTAAATTATTTGCGAGAGATAAATTTATTTATTTGTGATAGTTTTGGATGAAGTTAATTATTTTATTTTTTTATGTATAGTTCGAAGGATTATTGAATCCACAAATAAATTAATTGGATTGTTGATACAAAAATATAACAGAGAGAAAGGAAATAAAATAAAAAATAAATTCAAGAGATTGAACTAAAATTCAGTTGAATTAAGAGCAATATTAAATAAAAGAAAAATTTCAATGTGATCAAATTAAACAATGACATCATGAATACATACATTTATCTACTTAAATATATAAATACATATTGTCTAAATAAAAAAATTAAAGAGTAAAAAAATATATGAATACATACGAATGAAAAAAAAAAAATGTTGCATCCAATTTTCAGCTTTTAGACCACTCGAATTTCTTTCGTTGATTTGATGACGAGCCAAAACCTTGTAAAATTCTTCTTAGACTTTGACCCAATCACGTATACATATATATCACATACACATATACACTTTGCACACACAAATAAACACAAATACATGTAAAAAAAAATTTTTTTTTTCTTTTTATACTCCGTCACTAAACTCGTTAAAGATTTAATGTATATTGAAAAATTTTTATTTTACATGTTTGAACGCGTTGGTTAGCAGTTTATAACTGATTCAAATACTTCACAAAATCACAATGAAAATAAAAACACAACATCCCTTGAATGTTTATTGAGATTAGTGACCCCAATGTATTCAATAATAATAGCTGGGACAAAGTAAAATTTTTTTTTCTCTCTCTTTGTTTTTTTTTTTTATTTTGTTTTCGTTCACCTTCTCAACGTGGATAATTGCAAGTGAATTTGTTTCGGTTGGAGCACTTGTTTTTGACAGTATTTATAATATAAAAAATGTCACGGTGTTTTATTTCATCTTTTTTAAAAGATGAAGAAATTAATTTATAATTTTATTTTATCTTTTCTTCGTTTATTCTATTATTAATTTAGTTTATATATTTATTTTACCACTGCTACACACACAAAAAAAAAGCACACTGTATCATTTATTTTTCAATGATAAACAATTATGAAAATTAAATAAATCACTGTCAATATAAATTAATAAAAAATTAATATTAAACTATAAAAATTCAATTTTTAAAAAAACTTTTAATCTCTCATTATTTATTCTTTAATCAAATCGCGAAATAATTATAATATTATATCATAATTATTAACAATTCTAAGAATTAAACAAAACAATTATAAAATTTAATTAAATCACTGTCAATAAAAATAGTTAAAAAATTGAAATTGAAATTAAACTTTATAAATTTAATTTTCAAAACATTTTTATTAACATTTCTCGTAACTTTTTTCCCTTTAATCATGAAATAATTATTAAATTATATTATAATCATCAACACATTCCTCAGCACACACCCACACATTAATTAAATACTAATTAAAATTAGTATATTTAAATTTATTTTAATAAACGCGTCAACTAATAATAAATGCACCACGACACCGCGCACAATACAATATCAAGTGAATGGGAGAAACTCACGTGGGCAAAATTGCCTGTTTAGACTCGTTGCAACCACATCCACATTGTGTTGACGAATCAGAACGTTTCGCCGGCTAATAAATGTTGTCACTCGATAATTCCCGGAATTTCTTAGTATCCCGTCTCCCTATACTCAACAACATCACAACACGTCCCAACTTGCTTCTCACTTCGTCACTTCTACAGTTTTGTTTACTTTTTTTCTCCCATTCCTTTATTCCGTATATTCCGCAGATATATCATTTCAATCGCGCCACAATATTTTCCACGTGTTTGTACGTGTTTATCCAATAAAAAAAAAACTTACACATAAATTTTTTTTTTTTTTTTTATTTTTTTTTTCTTTCATATATTAATATAAAAAATACGTCTGTACATGTTCAAGCCAACTCCGCGCTCTTCTCACACCTTATTTACAACCAATCAAAAACGTTCGTGCTCTTTTGCCGTCTCCCCCCGCCTCTCAATTTTATTCACCTTTTTTCTCAATTATTTTCTCAATCATCTCGTGATCATTTGTTTATTATCCTCCATGATTTTACCTCATTTTCATAAGCCAATCAAATTCTTACGTGCTTTTTTTTTCTCCACATTATCTTAATATTCTTTCTTACAACCTCAAAAAAAAAAAATTTTATTTGTCAACTTGGCGGCTTTTCTTACTCCTTATATCCATCCTCCCACTATATATACCTTCCTCTCAGCGGTCAAACCACTTCCGTTAACCGTCTCTCAATCTTCTCGTCACTTTTCTTATACATTAATTTTCTATATTTCATTTTTTTTTTTTTTTTCATTTCATTTTTCGCTCAGTCGTCATGAAACCTCGTGGGACACTTTCACGAGGTATGAACAAGTTGTAACTTGTTCCGCGACACGTTTCAACAAGCAATATACACCCTCCTGCCGAACCGTCGTGACGTAATAATCGTCAACGGATCGGCGGTGTGTCTTCCGGTCAGTTTAGAATAATTTAAAAAATTTTTTTTCTCTTTTTTTTTTTTTTCAGGTTATGTATCAGCGTGGAAAAATTTCTTGTGTTGCACAGTGCGCGTGGAACGTGCGCGTCGTCCAGCGTCTGACACGATACTACCTCATTCCCCTTCTCGCTCAACCATACGCGCCTGATCTTACGTTCACTCGCTCGCACTTATAACTTTCTTTCTCGCTTACTCGCGCGTTTATTTTAACGCTACTACTCCTTTTTTACACTCCCACCCGCGCGCTTTCGCGCGACACACTCACTACGTGCTTTGGCTTATGTCGTTTGTCATGCTTACATACTACTTTTCATCTATGTATTTCTATATGTTGCGTTTATATACGCGCACTCATCTCTGTTGCTCTTTCGTTATGCGAACGCGTTTTAATTCGTCAAAACAAGTTGAATATCAACTGTCGTTATTGAAGTCTGTTTTGTGTGTGTTTTTTTTTTTTTTTATTTTATCTTTTATATATATTCAATCGGGTTTAATTTGTACAAGTGTTAGGTATAAACAATTGTCAACTATTCTAAATTATTTATGAATTTATTTTTGGATAATTTTTATAACAAAGTGCGCATTGAATTGTTTTTTTTTATTCTGGAAAAAATTGAATTTGTTGAAATTAATTTTTTTATATTGACAGGAATAATTTCAATAATATCTATGAACAATAATAAAAGACAATTCTTTATTATTTATACTTTATTAATGATAATTGGGCTAAAAATAAATTATCCTGAATAATTATTTATTGTTATTTAAAATGATTTATTATTATTTTATGTGATTAGTGATTGTTTGAGGTCATCAATAATCATTTTGGATAATTGATAATTAATTTATATAATTAAAATTTATTTTTGATAATTAATATTTTTTTTTTGGGTCAAAATTTGTTTAAATAATAATTGTTATAAAATTTGAATGATTTTTATATACTCAATGCTGTTAATACTCACTATAGTTAATTAATAATCAAGTCATGTATATTAATTTTAACAAATTTAAATTCATTTTTAAATAAATAATAATAAAAGTCAAATATTATTATTTATTTTTTTTATTTATTTATTTCACACTATAAATCGATATAAATAATTATCATTCTTCAAAATCAAAAATAATCTGTTTTATAATAATCTAAATAATATCTACTAACAATAATAAAATAAAAATTTAGAACAAAAAAAAAACAAATAAATTATCCAAAATAAATTTTTATTGAATCTAACAAATTATTAATATTTAAAACTGATTATTGATGGTCCCAAAAAATTAATAATCATATATAAAATAATAATGAATAATTCAATAGATAATAAAAATTTATTTTAATCTAAAAAAAATCTAATTTTAGAATTTTAATTTATTATCAAATGAAATTTATTTCAACATTTCAACACAATCTGTGCATTAATTAACAATAACTTTATATAAAATAAAAAACTATATTATCAACGAAAACTGATATTTATAAATTTTGCATATATTGTTAATTTTATTCTGATGTTGATGCACATTTTTTTTTTATAAATGTTGACTCGACATTAAAACTTGAGAATGAAGAAATATATATATTCACTCCCATTAACATTTACGTGAATTAAAATAATGTTCAAACACGTCTGAGAACAATTGTCAATTTAAATTTTACACCAATTATAATATTAAAAAATAATAAAAATAAAAAAAATGATATAATAATTACAGTGATTTAATATCGTATTACAAACTCTCCAACAATTCTATTCGATAATGCAATATAATTATCCTACGATATACAAGATAAAGTGTTTTATTAAGTCATAAGCATTTATTTATATTTTTCCTATTTGAAATAATTCTCAGGGTTCGGTCGAATGATTATTCATAAATTTTTATTCTCCCGCCTATATCATAACGTCAATTGTACAGTGTATAGTTACAACGTACTAATTGAAATAACGCCTCAAGTGCTAAAATACCTTTCACGCAATTGCATTGGTAATATAAAATTAAAAATGAAAAAAAAAAAGTTTAGAAAAATAAAATAAATAAACGTTACTAAAACGTTTCGATATTATTTCTCGAGAGAAAACAATTATTTTAATGATTTTTCTATATGTAATAATATTTTATTGTTATTTAAAATTATTATTTTATATAATTTTATATTTATTTATTTTTTTTTATTTTTTTTTTTTATTTTTCATTGCGAATTTATATTAAAGATTCTTTTGATGTGTAGGTGATGACCAAGTTTTCGGCTTTTAAAATGTTCAAAATTAGCGTGCCACACAGGCACATGCTAAACATTCAATAAACCGCTCGAAAATACCGACCGAAATAATCGTAATCATAAATAATCGAGCCTAAATATATACGTCTAGCTATCTGACTGGCGTGTATAAACTTGTATAGTTCTTGTTCTTTCGTGTACCAACTGGCGTTTGTCTCTTTTACTATACGGCAAAGTTAATGTATTTAAAACCATTAAAATCATTAATTTAATATACAATATTGAATATATATTATCGTATTTATAATATGTATTTATATACTTATTTATTCAAAAATGAAAGTTTGGTAAAAATTTTTATTTCGAGTAATAATTAATCGGGAGAATTTATTTTTAGCACAATTATTATTAATGAAGTATGAATAATAATTATTTTTTTTATTGTTCTTAGATATTATTGAGATTATTGTAAAACTGATTATTTTTAATTTCAAAAAGTTATTATTATTTATGTCGTATTATAGTGTGAAATAAATAAATAAAAAAAAATAATAATATCTACTTCAATAAATAATAACATTTGTTTAGAAATTAATTTAAATTCATCAAATTTGATATTTATTACTTGATTATTAATTAATCATAGTGAATGTTGATAGCATTAAATGTATATAAATAATTCGGAGTTGATAAAAATTATTATTTAAGAAAATTTTGACCAAAAAAAAAAAATATTAATTATCAAAAATAAATTTTGATTATATAAATTAATTATTAATTATTTAAAATGATAGTTTATAATTTCCAATAATTAATAAACATATGAAATAATGATGAATTATTTTAAATAATAATGAATAATTATTCAGAATAATTTATTTTTAGAAAAATTATTATTATTAAAGTATAAATAATAATAATTTTTATTTTATTATTGTGCACAGATATTATTGATATTATTATATAACTAATTATTTTTAATTCCAAAGAATAAAAATTATTTATATCGATTTACGGTGTGAAATAAATAAATAAAAAAAAATAAATAAAAATATTTGACTTAATATTATTTGTTTAAAAATGAATTTAAATTTATTAAAATTGATATTTATGACTTGATTATTAATTAACTATAGTGAATATTAATAGCATTGAGTATACAAAAATCATTGAAAGTTAATAAAAATGATTATTTAAACAAATTTTGAACAAAAAAAAAATATTAATTATCAAAAATAAATTTTGATTATAAAAATTAATTATCAATAATAATCCAACCTCAAATATTTCATTAAAATTTTTTCCAATAACATAATAATCCGCTATATAAATATATAAATAAATAAATGAATAAATAAATGAATAAATAAATAAATAAATATAAAACACAGATTGACAACCATCGATCACGCAATTGAACATAACATATTACATAGTCAATGAATAAAATATATACATACATGTATAAAATATATATAGCAATGAAACAAACCGGAGGTCTCGTCACAGGGCGTATTCTGTTCAAAATAACATAATGGTTAACTAAGCGTGTCCGCGATGGTCATTAGTACGCAATAATGGTGCGGATATAATGGGTCACCGTGTGGCCGCATATGTAACAAATATACATACATACATACCCATGTATATCCATACAAAAGTTAGTGAAATAATAGTTACGTGTTGCACGATATTACAAGTATTTTCTTGTTCATTCCTGTTTCAGACAAGAATAAAATATCCAAGAAAATTCTGATTATTAATTTTATATTATTTCTCTCATTTTATTTTTATAATATTCTTCTTTATTATATTCACATACACACTAACTTAAACCTATTCTGAATCCTCCTCACGACATCATCATCATCATTATCTTTATTATTATCATAGTCATATTAATTTTCTGTCATTTGCATTATTTTTATATTTTTTCTTTTTCTTCATTTCTCCCTGTTGCATTTGTTTAGATTCATCGTGTTTTTTACCGTCTCCACCTTCACATTCATCCTCCTTATATATTCCTTCGAATCATCATCATCATCGTCGTCGTCGTCGTCGTCGTCGCACAAACACAACGGACATATGGTCGGCTGGCTCAACCGATTAGACACATTTGCATCACAATGGTTAAAGTCTGCCTACCATCGGCTACATAACGGGGTTTGCGTCTCCTTTATTACAACCACCATCATCGCCCTCTTTCCCCTCGTATATATCCACACACATACACATAATCCAAAGCCAACTACAACTGACACAATGGCACTTAACTTGATGGTGGTCGAATGAGTTTTGTGCAGAAAAAAAATAAATTAAAAACACCAAATTATGTTTCAACGATTTTTATTCATTCATTATTTTTTTTTTTTACTTCTACATACACATACACCTTTTCCCAACTACTTTCACTTACATTTACAAACACACATGTATTTATTTATGTGTACTAAAATCGTAAAAACGCCAAAAGTCACCCAAAAAAAAAGGACTTGAAGCAAGTCTCTGCAACTTGATTTAAGTCTAAAATCGACTTGTGTCAAGACTATTGATATTCTTACGAATAATCGAAATCTCGGACTTGATACAACCGGAAAATCGACTTGATGGAAGAATAACACCTTAAGTCTACGAAATGTCTTGATCCAAGTCTAAATATGACTTAATCCAAGTCTGAAAATGTCTTAGTTTAAATTTGAAATTTTCTCGCTGTAAAATTAATCATTCGGACAATACCTTAAGCCAATATTAAAATTAAATCAAATTCCAGTTTTATTGTTCAATTAATAAATTAATTAAACAAATAAAAAGCGTCACAATTCACACGTAAATGTGCACATTTAAATAACATAGAAAAAAAAATTTTTCCCCATGTTATTTAATTGGAAAAACGAAAATTACGAAGAGCCACCTTTAAATATATTAAAATTAAGAGGTCCGCTTCAAACAGGCTTTTTTTTTTTTATCGAGCAGTAAGTTTTCAGCCCGATTTTTTGATGAAAAAAAAAGTTGCCCAAAAATGGCACACCCTAACGTACAGTCCATACAAAAAGTATAAAATTATTGTCCTGCGTCGTTTTCATGTTGTTATTCAATTCATGTAATGAATATCACATAAAAACAGCTTATACTAATTTTTTGAATTATCTATTTTCTGCTTTTTATTTATATTTTTAGAAAATAGTGAGTAAATATAATTTCATCAAATCCCCATTGAAAATTAAAAAAATATTTTAATCAAGCTTAAAAAAATATTCGATCAAGATTTTAGAAGTTTTGGATCCAGACAAAAAGAACGACTTGAATCAAGTTTATTTTCGACTTACCTCTTTTTACGACTGATTTAACTCAAGACATGTGTAATGTCTTGTGTCACTTTGTGTCAAGTCAGAATCGCGACTTGATTCAAGACTTTTTTCTTGGGTGATCTGAATATTAAATTAGTGCTATAAAATTATTCATTTACATTGGAAATAAAAAATTCAAATACTCTCCACAGAGTGAAGACAATTGCTATATATAAAATAGCATCATGGACAAGTATATCTATGTTTGTATGTGTGGAAAAATATTGGATGGTAAAGTGGAATGAGTAGAGGGTGGATAAAACGTAGTTTGTGTGAACGCGAGTGGCCCTTCATCTAGACTTCTTCTCTGACCTCAGGTTAGAAATTAATTAGAAAAGTGCCGAGTGCTCGGAAATGCGAAGGAGAAAAGGGGGATGAATTCACCCTGTACATATACATATATATATATATATATATATAACGGGAATGAAGCGAGCTGGGTCTGGGCAATCAACGAGTAGATGAATTAATGGCAACGCCAACTATCCCTTGGAGATAACGCAAGCGCAAGTATACATTCTTATATGACTAGTCGCGCGCACACAAATGCGTCAAAAAATGGCGTTTCATGTATTTACACACGCGTCTGTATGTGTTATATAGAAGTCTGTGTGGTCTAACTGAGAGAACATTACCGCAATAACCTTCGTGACAACGATCGAGTCCCAATAAATATATTGGACGATTTTCCACTTGGACTTTATATAATATATATGTTCTCGACTATTTGGGATTTATTTATATTTATTTTTTTGTCTTTCTTGGGTTGAATGAAGAGTTTTGTATATGGGAATGAAAACGAGAATTATTGGGGAATATTAATTAATTTATTTCGTTGAAATGTTTATTGATTGGTTTTCTTTTTATTTTGATTTAGTAAATTGATTAAATATTTAATTGATTGCGCGAGGGAATTTTTGGGAATTTTGTAAGCTATGATGGGTTTTATTTAGTTAGGGTTGGTTGATATAAAAAGCTTAATTAATTAGAGTAATGGAAATTTGGCATAATTTAGTGAGTGTTCATTTGTTAATGTGAAATATTTATTTTTCAGGATTTTTTGTGTAATTTATATTTTTTATTAGAATGGTTTTGTATTTGGAATTCATTTCAACTGATTAATATTCATGTTTTTCATGTTGTATTGTTGTTAAATGTGTTGGGAATTTTGAACGATGAGTCAGAGGAAAAAAAAATAAATAAAGTGGAAAAAGAAATAAAAAAAAAATTAATAAAACGAAAGTGAAAGAGTAAAAAACAAGTGTGAGAGTCGATTATTGATGCGGTATCAGATTATATAATTTCACAGGGTGAATTATATCGGGGTGTGAGATATAAAAAAAATAAAAGAAGCTAAAGAAAAAAAAGGAATGAAATGTAAAAGAAAAAAAAAAGGAAAAAAAGAGTTTGCCAAGTGAGTAAAATGGATAGAGGCAACTGGCATGAAGAAACGATGAATGGGAGGTGAAAGGGGGAGGTTCAATGAGGGGGAACGGGAGATGATGTAGTGGGAGAGGCTTCTGAGAGTTCTGGTTATGTGAGTATACCAATGATTCTCCTCCACTTCATCATTAAGCGATCGTCGTAACTTTGCGATTTTAAAGGATCAAAAGGTGAATGAAAAATAAATAAGAAAATATTTCTTATGCGTATATATGTATTATATATGTATATGTGTATTTATTGTGTCTTGAAGAAGAAGGAAAAAGGATATAAAAAAACATTTCGTTGCATTTTTATTTATTTCTTTCATTTTCTTTTCATTTTTTTTTTTTTTTTCGTTTGTTCAAGAAAAATAAAGTTTAAGGATTTTTTTTTTATACGCCATTTTGTTGCAGGGTTATATACATATTTTTTACATGTTTATATGTATATATATATGGTAGATAAAATTATTCAAGTGATTGAATTTGATATTAAAATTAAATAAAGAATTTATTTAATTAATTCGAATATTTTATTTCGATTTTTTTGATGAATTTCTTTTGGCTCTTTTTTATTATTTTACAATTTTTACTCTTAATTAAGTTGAGATATTTTTCAAATAACATTCACTATGTATCTATAACAATGTGATGATTATTAATTATATAGCTACATGCAATTATTAATAATAAATAAAAAAAATTCTCGTCAAATACTACAAAAACTGTATTTAAAAATAAAAAATATTTCTAATCACAATTTTATCTCACAAAAATTTTTTACCGATATAACCAAATGATACTAAAATTCTCATTTGACTATTGCACGAAGAATTTCATTAATCAATCAATAATTAAACAAAAATTCCATCTAAAATCCAAACAAAAAAAAAATTCCTTCAATTAAAAATTCAAACAAAACAAAATAAATATTTTCTTTTATTCCCCAACATAATTCACCACCCAAAAATTATTAACAAACCCCAACGAAAACCAACAAATCATCCCCACCACAAAAAAAGAAACAACAAACCAACGCACCATACAAAATAAAAACATTATAAAATTCTCATCGTGTAAATTTTCCCCACAGTCGTTTCTGCACCTCAATAAAATTCTCTTTATCCCTCTCGCGTATATTCGCGCGTGCAGATATCTCTGGCCAACACCCCGCAACGAAACTAAAGAGTCCCCCACCTTCTAATGGTGCAAAAAAAAAAAAAAAAATAAAGCGATAAAGAAAAAGAATACGATCCTAACGATATATCTCAGACTATTGTCTTGAGCGCGGATACCGCGCGACAGTCGTGGCCATTATATCAAGATTAACTCTCTTATACCAAGCGAAGAAGGCTTGGAGAAGACACCAGGAGGTAGTTATACATACATACATACATATAAATATATACACAAAAACATATATGTGAAGAAATGAAAGGAAGATGAGGATGAAAAACGAACGCGAGAGGCCTCCGTGCACACGTAAAATACCGCATCGAATATAACGTGTTGGTGCACGTTGAAGGGTACATATATATATGTATAAATGTATATATATATATATATATGTGAGTCTTGTGGAAGTTCACAAAACAAAATCCCCACTGTAAGTACACTTGGCCTTATGGCACAAATACATTTTTATATTTTATACGTATATTACAAACACGTTCTGACAGGCACAATTCAACGACTATTTTCCATGGTGTGTTTGCAATGTCCTGCGCAAAAGATGCGCTATAGGACCAAGTTTAATAGTATGGTGAGTATGTATATGTGTTAGGGATCCGTGAAGGAGGGAGGAGGAACATTATAAGGAATTATGAGGTCCTGCTTCATACGTGGAGGAAGAGAGCTTCCTTTTTTTCTTTTTTTTTTTCTTTTTTTTTTCTTTTCTTATTGGTCGCATCTCTTCACCTTCATATTCCCTATTTTATTTTTAACATTGATACAACAGCATTTATTCTGTCTCCAAAGTATATATAATGTTGTTTTTTTACTTTTGTTTTTAATATTTGTTTTGAAACAATGTGAGTGTAAGTGAGATGATATTAAGGAATGAATCTTTATCTTTGTCTTTTATTTCAGGATCCTTATACAAGATCTGTGGCGATTCTTTTAATGTTCTTCTCCCTTTTTAATGTTCCTCGTTGTGCCCTCGAGGTCGATCTCTCCAGCATTTTTGCCTGGTTACTTTACTTCTCTTTCTTGCTTTTTATCATCTCTTTTATACATTCCATTTTATATATATGTGTTTATGTATAAGGATTTTGTTTGTCCGAGCGGTTTGTTTGCGTCTTTCTCTTTATATACCTTTATCCTCGATATTGAGTTATAACCCACGTGTATTTATTGTTGAAAAAATTTTCTCTTGTGTTCCAAAGATGAACGAGGGAGGGAAAAAAAAAATTGAGGATTAAAAATGGTAAATAAATAATAAAAGGCACGACATTATATTGGAGAATATAAAAAAAAATAAAAAGGAGATAAAGAAGAGAGACATTTTGCAGAGAGTATAAAATATATATAATAGATTTTATTTTTTAATTCTCGGTTAAAATTAGATGCGGCAGTTCAGTTAAAAATACAGAAGATCAATTTTATTTTCAATAATTTTTTTTTTTTTCTTTTTCCCTTTTTTGGTAGTCATGTTTTTCAGAGTCTATTCTAATTCGAAGCGACCCTATAAACTTCGTGTGAGCTTCTTTTTCGACGAACAGAAAATAAAATATATATTACCGATGGTCCAATAGACTTGACGTATTTTTTTTTATTTCTTTTTTCTTTTTTTTTTTTTTTTATAGGATACAACGTTGGTTCCATCGACTTTAAATCAAAATGAAGAAGAATAAAACGCAAAAAAATATACACATATATGTATACATGTATATTATACATGTATATATAAATCATACTTATGTCAGTTTTATTATTTAAGTAATTAAAAAAGATATTCAGGAAGTTTGAAAAGTTTAAGTCAGACATTTCATATTTTTTGATAAATATATTATTATTATTATTATTATTATTATTATTATTATTATTAATTATCCAAAAACAAAATGGCAGCTTGATAAATAAAAAATTCAATTTTTCTAATATCGTTTTATTTTTATTTAAAGATTATTTAAAAATAGAAAATATTGTTGATGACAACAATTTTGAATTTTCTTTGTTGAAGGCACAAATCTCAAAAATAATGCAATTTGGTAAATTAAAATCGGTTAATTAGTCTTTGAATTTTAATTCATAAAAATTTCCAAGCTGAAATTCGTGAAAATTTCCCCAATTATTTTCTCACACTTCTATTATTTATTTATTTATCATTTAATAACATTTGAAATAATAATAATAATCATCATAATAATAATAATAATAATAATAAATAAATAAATAAATATTAGAACAAAATTAATTTAAAAATCATTTGATTTTTTTTTCTATTTCTTAAATAAAAATATCCAGGGAACTTCCAAACATGTTTGAACAGGTCATGACCCTGGAAGGTCACGAGTCTGTGGTCTATATATTGACATATATATGTACAAACATAAATATATATATATAAAACTATGTAATACACATATATCTAAGTGCACGAGGGCATTGGGGGATGGACTGAAATCAACTGAATCGAATGTATATATACTCGTTGGACGTTTTACAACCACTATTTGTTGGTTATATAGGTACATTACAGGGGGATGTAACGTCCTTGAATGCACATATAACTTACTGATTTCGATATATTTATGTTGGTTAATAAATAAATAGTGGTTGTGTCTTTGATGAATATTTTGTTTTGTTTTTGTGAATTTTTTTTTTTTGGTGTTTAAAAAATATTTTTAGGGTTGGTTTCTGATTTTTTTTTTTTGTTTTTGGGGCTGTTGAGGGATAGATTTTGTTTGGGTTAGGTTTATTTATGTGGTTGCGATGTGTGGATTGATGTGAAATGTGAATGTGTGACGTTAATTTTGTGAATGTGTTTTACGTGCCATTGACATACATTTTTGTGTTAGTATGTCAGAGACAGGCACAAACACGTTTGATGCAAAAGCATGAATGAAAGCACGTGGATCATACAACATGTGTTATTTTGTATGTACGAGCAAGGTGGAGGTTTTATTTTTTTTATTTATTTTAGTTTTTATTTAGTTGTTGTTTGGAATAGTCACTTTTGAAATTTTTTTTTTTTTGGGTGAGATAATTTTTTTTTATCGGGTTTTTCTTTTTGAAATGTTTTTATTGATGATTTATGAATAATTTCACGGAATTTTAATTATTATTAATTATCCAAAACAAAATGGCAGCTTGATGAACAAAAAATTTAATTTTTCTAATTTTTTTCTTCTTTTTATTTAAAGATTATTTAAAAATAGAAAATATTGCTTCATAACGATCATTTTGGGTTTCTTTGTTAAAGAAACAAATCTCAAAAATAATGCAATTTGGTAAATTAAAATCAGTTATTTAGTTTTTAAATTTTAATTCATAAAAATTTCTAAACTGAAATTCGTGAAATATTCCCTATAATTATTTTCTCACACTTCTATTATTTATTTATCATTGCAACATATAAATAAATAATTCCGCGCAGTTAACAATCATAAATTTAATAACAATAAAAAAAAAAAGATTATAAAAAGTTCAGTAAATTAAAAATAATAACAAGAAAATTTATTTTCACGTTTGCGACTCGTTGCAACAAGAATAAATGTGAATTAGAAGACAATGACGTTCATTGTTATATTAAAATCCTTTCTTTATGAACATGACAAACCACTGGGAGCAACAATACAACGTCACATCACTATACAACAGTGTCACTGTGTTCTCTTGACACTCTTGAAATATATAAAAGCGAAAAAGAAAAGAGATTAACGAATTCGGTAGCACCCCAAAAATTTTTACGGTCGATTACGACGCTCGCTTTGTTACATAAGGCGATGGTAAAATGAAGAGACACGTAAACTATATATAGATAGATAGGGGGAATAGGATGAAACGAGCGTAAATAAGACAACGGAAATAGAGCAGAGAAATAGAAATAGAAAAAAAAACGATTGAAGATTAAATGCAGGTATAAAAATTTTAAGGTGTCAGAATTTTAATATTTGTCGTTGTTTTTTTTTGTTCAGCCCTTATTATTCATTTTTTATTTTATTTTAAATGTTCTTGTGATATTTTGAGAACAACTTCATCAATCTAAAATGATTGGCAGATTTATTAAATTTAATAAACTCAAAAGAAAATTCGAGAATTTAATTTTGAAAACTGAATTGTGTTTTATTTATTTGTTCGAATTTGGGAGATTTTTTTTATGTATATAAAAATTTATAAAAAGAGTTTGTTCGAGGGATATATATACCTGTTTATATGTATATGTTTACCTGCTGATGGTGTTTTGTTTCCATTTATAATTTTTTTTTATATTTTTATTTCAACGGATTTTTTTTTTTTTTACAAAAACTGTGAGGAGTTTTATTTTATTTCTGATGTTTTGTTTTGTTTGTTTATTTTGGATGTTTATTGGAGATTTTGTGCAAGAGTGCAGGGATTGTTTGGAAAAATGCAATGAAAATTTTTCGAATTGAAAAGAAGAAAAAAAAATCATTTAATAAAATAAAATACAAATTTAGAAAATTAATTTTAGTAATTATTGTTAAAAATTAAAATTATTATCAATTGAAGATGGAATTTTTTTATTGTATTTCCACTTGTTTGTATAATGTGGAAAAAATTTTATCATTTATTGAACGATGAAGATTATTTCAAATTTATTATTAGAATCGGAAAACGTTTTACTGTAAGTTTGATATGATTTGTTTATGTTAGTACAATTGTTATAAAGCATGCGCATATATTATAGCAATGTTATCTGTGAAGTTTGGATCATTTAAGAAACGAAACAAGTGTTCTATATTATTCATCATGCAAGCACCTCTGGCAAAGTCAATTTATTTATAAAATGATGAGAAGAAAAAAATTCTTAAAATTTTCTAATAATTTTCTTAAAGTTCACTAAAGTTGATAATTAAATAAAATGAAAATTTTATATTATTTATTAACCATTGATGTTTGAAAAACAATTAACAAACAACAATTTTCCCAAAAAATATAATAGATATATAACAAAAATTTAAGAAATTCTATTGAAAAAAAAATCTCAATATTTTCTAATAATTTGTTTGAACTATGCTAAATTTAATAATTAAATAAAATGAAAAATTCACATTATTCATTGGCCATTGATGTTTAGAAAACGATTAACAAACAATAGTTTTCCTAAAAAATATAATAGATACATAACAAAAATTTCAGAAATTGAAAAAAAATTCTTAATTTTTTCTGAATATTATTTTTTATCGTAAACTAAATTAAATAAATAAACAAAATAAAAATCTCGTATTCCCAGTTGATCATCAAAGTTTAAAAAACAATAAACAATCATTAATTCCCATAAAAATTATAATTTATACAATGAGAATAAAAAGATAATAACGTTCACTCTTTTATTGTTCATTATATAAATGCTGTATTTCATGGGATCATCAAAGTCCTGAGAAATTTGAAGACAATTCTGTTGGCTCATCGTATTTTCACACGCCCTGGGGTCTCGCGAAGTTTGTCCAGGGGTAATTCACCCCTGTTTAGTAGATTTAAGGACCGGTCATCACCTGGCCAAAAGACACGACAACGATCTGTCCAAATCTTCCTCTCACACTTTTATACCCACTCACTAAATACATTTACTAACGTTTGCATAAATTAATTCAAGTAATACACTATATACCCATCTACCCTTAGACTGTCCTTACTTTCACCCCCTCGGAAATATGCCATTGCAAAGAACACTGGACGTGGAGGAAAAAAAATATATGAAAACGCAGCTGACATAGAGACAGCTGAAACTTTTAAAACTGCGACACTTTTTTTTTTTTCGTTGGAATAAAATATTTTTACATTAATTTCGATAACTGTTATTCGATTGCACTTATTTATATACATATTTGTACATGATAAATGTAAAATTATGCATTATTTAATTGTATATTTATTTCCAAAATGTGGAAATAAAAATTAAGGAAAATTTTATTTTCATAAATTTATATGAATTATGTTTAATTAAATTAATTTTTTTTAATATAAAAAAAATTGTGGTTAATATAATTAGAATTAATACGATTTTTTAAATTTTTATTTGAGTTTTGGGAGTGAAAATTTCTGAAATTAAATAACAAAATTATTAAAAAAATTTTTTAATTATTGTACAATAAAAAATTCGAAAAATATAATTGTTCTATTAATTAACTATCAGCGAGTAATAATTTGTTTATTTATTCATTTTGAATATCTAGAATGAAATATAAATTTGAATAAAAATTAATTTTTTACAGTCGAAATTATTGTTTAAAATAATTAATAATTTGTATATCAAATTTCCTCAATAATAACACAATAATTTATTAATTATTAAATAACCATTTAAATAATTTCAACAACTGTTTGCAATTTCTATTTTTCAACAACAATACATAATAATAACATAAATAAACATTTCATATATTATTTATTTTTTCCTTTTCAAAAAATACTGCACCAATAAATCCAGTCAATGGATGAAGATATTGCATGCACGAATAAGTTATTCGATTGAATAGAATACAAGAAAGAGGAATCTTTAGTTAAACATAAAGACTCATTGCATTTTTCTACCCTCTCCCCAATACATATATTCATCTATTTATAGGTAAAAACCTTAGATCATTTAATTCCCTGAAGCTTTATTATATATTTCACTCACAACCACCTTCACATATTTTTTTTTTCCTTTTTTTTCTTCTCTTCTTTTTTCCTACCGCTTTTACATTCGAACTTCCACCCCCTCATTCATATACATACGCATCCAAATATGGATAGACATGAAAATTCGTCGGCTTTTGCCGATACTGTTTCTCACGGTTCGCCAAAAAAAAAATAATAATAATAATAATAATAAATATAATAAGAATAATAAAAAAAAAGAAAAAAGAAAAAAAGGGACCGTCCATTGCAGGTATTGGAGCATTGTCATCGCTCAAATGATCTCTCAGAACGAATATATATCTATATATTTTTTTTTCTACTTGAAAATGTTGTCGAATCTATTATATACTTAATATTTCGCATCGTTTTTCAATGTTTTCATGCGTGCACGAACTAATAAAAGCAAAATTTGTATGTTTTAAAAATGTTTCTTTTGACACCTGCAATTTTTATGATGAACTTAAAGTTTATTTATATAATTATATTTAATATAAATACACGATAATATATTTATTGTTATATTTTATATTTTATATTTTATGCCGCGAGTCGAAAAATTAGTATGGTTTTTGTTCTCATATTTGTATTCAAAATTATTCTCAATTTCTCCTTAATTGAAATCTCATTTTCTTCTTATTGGAGAAAATACTCTTTCCTTACATCCATGAGGTTATTAAATTATTTCACTTACTCTAATTTTTCTAATGTATACTAAAAACATTATTTGTCAATCGTAGATTGTTTTTTTATTGCAAAAATTCTCGGATGCGTCAAAAATTATATTTTATGATTATGGAACTTTACTCGTGTAGACTATAGTTTAGAAAAATAACAAAAAATATTCAAATAATTAACCAACGAAATACATTTACATATTTTTTTTTGTGTGGAAGTATATGTATGTAAGTACTTACATACATATACACAAAAATAGATTTAATTTTTTATTGTTTATTGATGAAATCATTTCACAATATAATTGTTTTGCTATACATGTTTTTGTGAAAGAAAACTTCGCCATCTATCGGCCATATTTATTCTCAATTTTATCTTCATAAAAATAAAAATTACTCATTTTTCTATGTTCTGCATTTAGTCTCATTTAATCCTCAACGATGAGAAATACAAGAAGTATAAATGAGGGAAAATTAAGACTAAAATCAGTAAGTAAATATTATTAAGAAGAAATTGGGTTTGAAATAAAATAATTGTGTGACAAATTTATAAAATGAGGAGAAATTAATTCTGAAACAGGTATTTGAGGACAAAAACCTGTACTAATTTTTCTCCTCGGGTGTATGCAGTAGAAAAACTTGTATAAAAGTTCAGTTAAAATTTGCTACAAAATTATTCTAAAAATTTAAACACAAAATTCTTCAACTTCTCTGTAAATCATTAATTAATTATGAATATCTTGAATAAACTTCAAGATAAAGTGCATGCAAAAACGAGTTATAACAAGTAAAAAACACGTTTCAATCCTCGCAACTGTATAATGAATGAATAAATATAATAATTGAACTCTTACTAAGAAAGAAAAATACTCAGTTATTTTTTTCTCTAACAAACTCTTCACTAACAAGTCAAAATAAATTATTAAAAATGAAAATAGGAAATGAAATAAAAAATAAAATGGCTGCTTTACTTTTCGGGGAATGAGAGCAGAATGAAGCAAAAAAAAAACGATCGATCACAAATGAAACGAGTGGCTTAAACTTATATATAAATATATCTTTTTCATTTCATATTTCCATTCTCTTTCTTTTTTCATCTCTCGCTCTTCCCTTTTTCCCTAACAAATATATACATATATATACACATATAAATTGTCGTCAAAAGTACGCGCGTCATTGTGTGTCTCTCGTGAGCCAGTAAAATGCGTGAATTCGAAGAAATCATACGAATTCGGGTAACAATACACATTTTAAAAATATAAAGAGAGGGAGGGACAATTCATCTTTCGTATTCATTCACCAAAAGAATGAGCTATATGAGTATATACATATACATAAGATAAGATGCTACAGAAAAGTTTGTAGAAAGAGAAAGAGAGAGTAAAAAGAAAAAAAAATAAATAATAAAAAATATAAAAAAAAAAAATAAAAGAGAAAAAAAAAAGTATCAATAATAGTGAGAAAGAATAAAGCCAATGGATCAACGCAACCAGAGGGGGCAGCACATCGTTAGGAAAATCAATAAACCCCCATTGAAATCGAAAGTCAAAAAAAAAATATTTAACTATGAAAAAAAAAAATTTTTTTTTTTATTAAGATAATTATTTAATTATTTATATGATAAATGACTGCAATTTTTTTTCTCTCTTTCTCTCATTAATACTCACTATGATATATCAAAGAGTATAAAAATTTTGTTAGTAGTTAATGAATAAAAATTTATACACATATTTAAAAATATATTTTAATACACATTTTATTTTGTGTATATAAAAAAAATGTAAATAAAATATTGATGAAGATTTGGAAGAGGAAGGAGAAGGGTAGTTGAGAGAAGAGTAAGGGAGGAAGATGGGATAGGTCGGCCATAATGAGTGACCATCGAGCACATTGTCATGCTAATTTAAATGTTATAGAGAGATTTTTAATTTTTTTTTTTATATATTTTTCTTCTTCTTCTTCATTCTATTTTACCCTGATGCTAAATTTAGTTTCTCATTCTTTCTTCGATGTCTATAGAGTCTAGGGAGAAAATATCATGAATGCAAAATAATATCCAAGGATATATTATAAATGTACGCGAATTCATATTTCAAAGATACAAAAGAACAACCGGTCTTATATTCTTAGACTTTATAAATATATTTATTTTGCATTTGGAGGATCAAGAGGATGCGCTATATTATAATCTGTCTGGTTGTGTATGAGTGTACACACCAATAAGAGACAGTCATTAATGCATTGATATTTTATTTTCAATCGTTATTTAAATCCGTTGGGAAATATAAATGATTCATTCATTTTAATTGTTGTTTGTTATTAGATTTTTTTTTTTTTGTTGAGGACGAGACTTTGTAAAAATTTTTGGGGTAGTTATCATCTTTTGTAGACTCGCAGAATGATCTCTTTGATGACTGTAAAAATATTTATAGCGATTATATAATAATTAAAATTAAATGTAACGTAATAAAATTTGGAAATAAATAAAATGAGGATTTTTCTTTTTTCTGTTTCAAGTTGTGATGTTTAGAATTTTTTTTTTTATTGTTTGTATAGATATGTATGTATTATAGGTCAACGTCCATCATGCTATGAGAACAATTAATGTGTTACCCACACTGGTCAACGCCCATCCGCAATAATACAAATCGAATTGAAAAGTGACGATTGAAATTGAGGGAATTCGCATTGAATTCGCATTGTCGCGCACGGCTGGAGAAATTGTCATTCTATATTATTTCAACCGTGACATATTCCACACAGTAACATGAAATGAAATATTCTTATATCCGCACAAATAAAAAAAAAATATATTATAATAAACAAACAAAAATAACCCATGAATATTTCAATATTTATTTCAAACAGAAATAAAAAGAAAAAATAAAATTAATTATTACAATATGTATTAGGAATTATGTAAATTATAAATTAATTCCACACATATCATAACAATTAAATAAAAGGCTACAACTATATAAATATTAATTTATAAAATAACAATAATATTTATAATTAAAATAATTTTATGATGAAAATAAAATACAAAACGTGAATAAAATTTATTTAATTTGTTTGATGCTGTTGAGGTGACGATTTAACGTGGTATTATTTTTTTTCCGTATGTATATATACATATATATGTATTTAGGTATGTATAGGTATGTGCACACCTACAATTCAGTATACCAGGTGGATCTTTGGCTATAATGCCCGCCCGTCGTTTCTTTTTTTATTTTTTTTTTCCTTTCTTTCTCCAAAACTTTCATTGTTGTTTAGTTTATGTAAGCCCAGACTTTGCTAAACTATTTGTTTACTAATGACGGATTGTCCAGACCCGCTTCACATCATATATAGCTTGGTCTATCTCTTCACATCGTCCTGTATTTTTTTTTTCTTTTTTTTTACCGAAATTTTCCCACTATTCTATTTTTTTTTTCCTCTTCAACTATTTAACCTACACACAAACGGTTTATTTTCTCTTTGTTACACCACAGTAGACACACAATGATTTTGGAAAATTGTCTAAAAGAATCTATAATCCAAAGAATAATAAATAAAATAAATTTTACATAACAAAAATTGGTGAATTATTTTTATAAATTTTCATTTTTTTTTTTTTCGCAGAATTAAAAATATATTTCACTTCCCTATGTTTAAAAAATATTTATACCCACACTATATACATGTTTAAATGTATATGTGTGTGTATATATAATTAATTGTCAAATTTTAAAGCTAACCCGTAATAATAAAAATGATTGGTTATATAAAAGAATGATTGTTCCATCATTTTTTGGAAAGCGAGAAGCCATGATTCATCGACTTGTTCACTTATTAATGTGTTCTATATAGTCGGCAATTGAAAAGAGTGAAGAAGGCAATGGGGACGAAAAAAAAAAAACCAAAAAAGAGATAAAGAAGAAAGTTTATTCGTTAAATTAGTCGATGATCCTCGATTCTTGATTAATTGAGGTCACGATGAGGTTTCGCATCAATATTTCTACATGTTTTATATATGAATACTAGGGTGGGCCAAATGAAACTTTGAATTTTTTTTTCTTTTACTATAATGAAAATACTTTTCAAGGTGACCAAAAAATGAGCGTGTGAAAGGAGGAGCTCTTAATTTTAATATTAAGAGGTGACGCTGCGTGATTTTCAATTTCCCATTTAAATAACACGGGAATTTTTTTTTTTTTTTTTTGAATTTTTTTGCGTTATAGCGAATTCTTATGTTGTAAAAGTCAATACATATTCTTATAGGAAATCAAATGATCTACAAAAAAGGTCCTGTATGATTTTTCGCTAAGTCAACTCGTTGAAAAGTTATTCGAGGTTAAAGTTCAGCCTCAAATGACATATGATCACTTTCACAATTTTTTACACGTTATCACAAAATAATGGCTCAACAACATAATATAGCATATTATTTGCGAGGTTCATTGAGTATTCTCTACTAAAACATTAACATTTTTACGAAATAAAAATTTTACGATTATTGATCAATAATTTCATTAAAATTATTTTTCAATGCTTTTTATTTGAAACGTGCAGAATAATATGAGTTTTTTTCTACAAATTTGTAGAATAAAAACGAAAAAAGTCACGGAAAATACGATATTTAATGTTGTTGGGCCAATATTTTGTGATAACGTGTAAAAAACTGTGAAAGTGATCATATGTCATTTGAGGTTGAACTTTAACCTCGAATAACTTTTCAACGAGTTGACTTAGCGAAAAATCATATGGGACCTTTTTTGTAGATCACTTGATTTCCTATAAGAATATGTATTGACTTTTACAACATAAGAATTCGCTATAATGCAAAAAAATTCCAAAAAAAAAAAAAAAAAATCCGTTATTTAGATGGGAAATCGAAAATCACGCAGCGTCACCTCTTAATATTAAAATTAAGAGCTCCTCTTTTCACACGCTCATTTTTTGGTCACCTTGAACAGTATTTTCATTATAGTAAAAGAAAAAAAAATTCAAAGTATCATTTGGCCCACCCTAGTAGATATATATAAAGATATTTCCCTTGGTTTCGTTTGGTATTTATTATTTTATCCGCTTTTGTTCTCAATTGTGTGGCCGATGGGCAAATTTGGGGTGATTTTCACGTTGAAACTTTAACGCAAGATGGATCAAAGAAGAAATGTACAAATATGTATATAAAAGAGTGTGTATGGGTATATAATATGTATATAGGTGACGTTTATAAGAGTCCTCAGGCAATATTATTATGTATATGGTCGTTCTGGAGTTTTGGGACCCAAACGATCCGAGCTAATTGGATGCCATAGGTAATTACGCGCAATTAGGAGTGGACTGGACGAAAGTGCGGTGAGTGGAGTAAACTTATATATCCTTCGAGAAACAAATTGGAGTGAAGTGGATGTGAACGATGATGAACAAGCGCGAGAAGGTATAAAATGATGAAATTGATGAAGAATTAAATTAAATAATTCACGTGTTTAAACTTGTCTATTTGAGTGTGCCATTTTTAGGTAACCTTTTTTTTTTTTTTTTTTGATAAAAAAACAGGCTGATTACTTACTGGACGGTGAAAAAATTAGCCTGGTTAAAGCGGAGCTCTTAATTTTAATATTTAGAGGTGTCTTATTGTGATTTTTGTTTTTTTTTTTAAGTAACATGAGAAACACTTTTTTTTTTTTTTTTTTTTTGATTTTTGTAGCTCGGCATTTGTGTATCATGGAGATGAGCCAATAGTGTATTCTTATAGGGAATTGAACGCTCTACAAAAAAGGTCTCTTGCAATTTTTTTATAGAGACAGCCATTTTAAAGATATTCAGACTCAAAGTTCAAAATGTATAAAATTTTGACTTTTTTATTTTATTATAACATAAATGAATCATAATTTATTATAGCTTTTTTATATTCTAAAAAATTTGTGTCTCCATTCAAGTGGAGAAATGTTTTTTTATAAATATTAATTGAAACAAAAGATTTGGAATAAAGAAATGAATTTCTTCGTATAATTTTATTTTGTTGTGGAGTTTTAATGATATTTTTTTTATGATGAAAATTTTTCATTATAAATTCTTTATTGAACAATATAGTGAATGAAAAACGTGTTTGTTCTTGTTATTTTTCAAAGTGCCATACGCTTGATTGAAATTTTAGTGAAAGTTTTTTGCTTTGTTGGAAAATACATAAACGGAAGTTGGAAAAAGACCAGACCTCGTAACTTAATTTCGAGTCATCTGGCATGTCAGATGTGGAATGAACACCCGTTGCATAAACTTTATACACTGCAAATATACGTCATCTCAAGATAATACACAATGTATGTATATAATATATATTTATATACATAGATATATGTACGTTGTAAATTAAATACGTGTCCGTGCGTGTACAAACAGTAACCAAATAAAAAAATGCTGCGATGAATAGTATTAAAAGAATAATTGTGACATTTTTGATTCATTGCATATCTATACTAACAATTAATACTCAATTTTATTCATGGATATAATAAACAAATTATTAAGAAAGAATCAAAGATTTAATTAAATTTTTAAAGATATAATTAATTTTGTATTAGAATACACGTTTTAGACTCAATTATTTCTCCTCATTTTATAAATTTGTCACACAAATATTTTATTTCAAACTCAATTTCTTCTTAATAATATTTACTTACTGATTTTAGTCTGTATATTTTTAACTGAAGGTTTTCGACTATTTTATTTTTTTTTTTTTCTATTCTTTTTGGTGACAATGAGAATTTGTCGGAGATTTATTCGCTGGAGGATGGAACAAATCGCGGCGTCGAGCACTCATCATATCGGTCGTCGGGCGTTAATCGGGGTGAAGTGCCTCGTAAATCTTTTTCAAGGCAGTCTTAAAAGGAAGTTTTGGCGAAACACTACAAGCTCGCTAGGATTTGTATATTTCTATACATACATATATCTACGACAACTCTTTTATTTTCCTCGATTACGTCGCGAGTTCATCATGGGAAAACAAATAAAACAACCTCAAAAAACAATAAATAATATAAAATATTAACACACATCGCAAATAAATGCATTTTTTTTTTCGCGACATTGACAAAATATTACTTTAAACATTAACAAAAAAATTTCCATCAAAGACGAGCTCTTAATTTTAATATTAAGTACTGTCTATACCAATTAAAAATTCTTAATCACACAGGAAAAAATTAAAAAAATAATTTATAAAAAAAAATTTAATAAAAAATTTTGTGTAAAACTCTACTAAAAATTTACTATTATTTTTCAATTTAAAATTCAATATAGAGAATTAAAACTACAAATATTTTAACCTAAATCAGTATAAATCATTAGTAATTAAATATATTTTTAAATTCACTTTGCAACTAATATTTATTATTAACTCTTACTTAAATAATTAATAAATACCTAAACATATTTTTTTTCATCACAGGATATGCTTTACCCTGGCCACTCTCATCTTTTGCCTTCATCAAAAATGAAAAAAAAAATTTTTAAAAATGAAAATAAAAATTTTTCATACCCTGGCGGCTCTGCTCGATTATATTTAGATTGCGCTCGCGCAACGATAATGGATACGATAAAGGCGGTTTGAATTCGTCCGAATGGGCGTATGAATGGTAACCGTTTAGCGCAATTATTGGCGCATTGTCTACTACACAATGCAACAGAAACGAAATTGGCATGCAAAAATCGGATGCGATCCCATTGTCGCGCATTGTTCATTCTCGTTGGTAACGAGGTCTCTGGCTGCAGTTTCCGCGCTTCCGAATATTTCTCCCCTCATCGTATATACCCTTCCTCACGCCATTTCATATGTACACACTACACACATGTAAATACACATGGAATATATATACTTTTTGTACGGTGCAGTTATAGGAATATATATTTGCTTGTGCATTTTTGTTCAATTGCTGAGCGTGGTTGAGTTTTATATTCAGTTTTATAATTTTTTTTTTGCAATTGGCTCGATCATATTCAACACCCGCCAATGACAAACTCTCTTGTAAAGTCAAAAATTTTTTTACACAGGAAATAATGTCAAATTAAGTCAAAATTCATCAGATAAAAAAATTAAATTTTATTCTCTATTTTCATTTCGATTAAAATTTTTTATTAAATATCCAACATGAAATATTAATTTTTCTTATCATAATTCTCTCCTTTCAACACTAATTATCACTCTCAAATCACTGAAATAAACAAAATTTGATCCTATTTATATTTATTCTCAAAGTCCATCGACAAAAAAGACATCCACGAAAAAAAAAATAAATTCTTTACAAAAATAATATTCAAATCGTCATACTCTACTGTAACAAATCGGATTTCTGATCGTTAGCATGTCTCATAACCTTTCAATCGACAACCAAGCTTATAGAACTAACTAAACACAAATAAAAAAGCAGAAATAAATAAATAAATAAAAAAGAAAATATAAAGAGACGAACAAAAAAAAAAGACAAAGGTACAAAGATGATCTGCTCAGCAAGGTAAGAAGAAACACGGAACTATAACCCTTGATATTACATACAGATACACATACACACATATATAAATATGTATATACATATCAATATATATATAAATCTAAATGCATAAAGTTGAGGGTACAAATGCGAGGGCGTTAAAAAATAAAGGAAGCCACAACAGAGTGAAGGTGTGAGTTGTTCCTTCGCTATGTTCGCGGTACCTACGGCTAACTGGTCATTTATTATGCATCGAAATGCCAACAAAAATGTCGAGTGACTGCAGAACGGCACGTTGTAAAATATAAAATAAAAATAATATAAAAAAACAAAAGGGCCACCAGTACCTGAGTGATTTTGCATCGCTCCAGGGCATCATTTTATATTTTTATTTTGTTTATATATATACTTTTACGTCTTTCTTCCTCATATATTTACATACACATGTGTATATGTATATACATAACATTACTCTTTGGTTTGTATGTATAATATTAGTTTTCATCGTGGTATATAGTATATAAATAGAGTTTTTATTTTTTCTAAATTATAAAATAAACATTAAAAAATTTTTTTTAATTTTATTTTTTATTTTTTTTTTTTTATTTTTTTTTCAAATTTATATTCGTAAGAATAAATGATTGATTACTTGAGAATTTAGTACCGATTTTTCGTGACATGAATGATAAGCGAATAAATAAATGAATAAATAATTAAATAAACAAATAAATAAACAAATAAATAAATTAATGAATAAATAAATAAATAAATAAATTTATTAACAAAGTAAATTAACAAATTCATATTATGGTATTATTATTGAAATGATTCATGCGCTCAACGATAGTGATGAAAAGTACCGGACAAGTCTACTTGCCTAATCATTTGTTTATTTGTTTATTTTAATTATTTTTCATTGACTTACCGGTGGATTTTGACTGGTTTTTTGAATTTTTTCCTGGGGTGTTGGTGGCTTGGTTCTAGGAAGAAAGATCACCATGATCTGAAATGTGAATGTGGAAACAATTATTTATTATTGAGTGTTTTATTACAAATAAAAAAAAATATTTTAAATATATTTATTTTTCTTTCTTTTTTTTGGTGAATAAAAATTAGTAGATATTGTTAAATATTTCTGTTTATGATTTATTATTCTGATGTTAGGAATGGTGAATTCATTTTTCATTTTAATTCTATTTTAATTAAAGTCTTTATTAGTTACGGATAAATTAAAATAACGTTCATTTAAATTTAGTTGATGCAGTTGACTGTGCCAAACTAACATACAAACTTTTATAAATAAACATGTACAGATTGCATTGATACATTGGTGGGTGTTTGAATGTATATACTAATATATATATATATATATAAATGTCTATGCGTAGTATATATCAGTAAATTAAATGACGAGAATGAAAATTGTGTAAATAAATTTTCTGAGCTGTATTTCTATAATTAGTTTTAGTTTGTTATACGACTGATTTTTATTCTCAGTTAAACTTAAACGTCCTTGAAAAAGCTCAAAAAATATGCGCAACACACAGTGATTCTTTTAAAAAATTTATATTTTTTTAAAATTTTCACAAAAATAAAAAAAAAGTGTCTCAAAATTCACGCAAGATTTCAAGTGTTGTCAACGTGTCATTTCTTGCGTGAATTCTGAGACACTAACAATTTTCTTTGTTTTATAATTTCTCTCGCCAGAAATAAAACAAAAAAAAATACAACAAATCATCAAAATAATTTATAAAATAAAACAATACATTTTTTCCCCCCAACGAAATTTCCACAAATAAAATCATAAAAATTCTATCAATATTTTTATCAATAAATAAACAAGTTTAATTTTATCCTAACATTGCACTTGCATTCTTCATCAATGTAATATATAAAACACCTATGTACATATCTATTCAACCATACAGTGATAATGTTGTAGCTCGTTAACGAGCAAACATTCGCAATTTATTTATTTATTTTTTTCCATCTCATCATAACGTACAAAAATTCAAATTTAATTTGCGCGCGAACATTAACAGGAACCAATCGTCACCACACATAACTCATCCACGATCAAACACATATACACATACATATACATATACAAAACATACATAATAAACGCCATGTCCAATGTACAATTATAAAGAAAAGTAAAAACTTTGCAGGAATGAACAGGCACCGACAAGTAAAACGTAACGGACATTCACACTATTACAAATAAATACATAGACATCTATATAAGGTGGTGTGTTTTACTGTCACTAACCGCGCCTGGTGGTTAATTAGAGACAATATACAGAAGTGAATGAACGTGTGTGCGTCGAAAGAAGAATTTTTTTTCCCCATTTTCTATTTTATTTTTATTTAACACTTTTTTTTTCGTCTTGATACTTTATCTCTTTCTGTCTTGCATTTGCTACGAGTCTCCATCGTCTTTTATCCTTTGTCGTTGATGTATATATGTATATTTACTGTTCATATACTATCTCTGCAGCCTCCGCAACAAACACAACCAATGCAACCATTTGTGTTTCCCTGTGTTTGTTTAATCAGACGCGGAGCTCAGTCTTCATTACCCGCACTAATTTATCTGGCCTGTCGCCCGATTCCTTCTGGACTACGGCCGAGTATATATAGAGCTATGTTCGCGTATCACACTGACGTAAATATATATATATAAATATATAAATGTATATAATCAACGCAGCAAGACAGATCCTTTCATTTCTTTCTGTTACAGTCTCGCTTGTTCTCGCTATTTCTTTAGGTTTATTCGTGTCTTTTTTTTTTTGTTTAGTATGTGTGTGTGTATGTGTGATGAGAGGTTTTTTTTTTATTGACGTGATGTAATTTTGTGTTTTATTTAAAATTGAATCAAATGTAGAGCAATTAATTTGAAATGGAAGATTTAATGTGGATGGATTTGATGTGTCATTCATGAGCGATGTAAACAGATGGTGGGATTAAAATTAATTTGATGATTGTGGAAATTTTGTTCGTGAGGGGGGTGATGTGAATATCCGGTTACGTGTTCGTAAAAAATTAAAGAAGAATTTATTTAGAACGTTTGAAAATAAAAATATTTGAGTTATGTTGAATTTTTATTTTTTATATTTTATTTTATTTTTTTTTCTATGTAGTTTAGAGGTTTTTTTTTTTTGGTTTTTGAATGGTAATGAAGGGTTAGTTATGTGGGAGTTTGATATTATTTGATGATTAATTTTAGTTTAGTTTACTAGGAAAATTATTTATAAATATAATTAGAACATTTATATTTATTAAAAAGAAAATTAAAAAATCTTCCCAACAAATTTTTCGAATTTTAATTATAAATATTAAATTTTTTATAAAAATCATTGTTTAATAAATGTTCCTCAATCTCCAATTATCAATAAATATCATCCAATAATTGTTTTATTTATTCATTAACTTCGTATACTCCAAAAAAAAATTCAAAAAAAAAAAAAAAAAAATGTACCTATTAACTCTTTAAAATTTAATAAATAATCCCACAAATTTAGTTAATAAACATTATTATCCCTACCTAATAAACACATTTCTCAATACATATATAGAATACATACATAGATATATACATACAATTAATTTCCTATCCACAAATAAATAAAATTTTCTGAAATATTCCAGGACGTCTGATATCGACGTGGCCAATATTCGTTAAATCTTTCTAAACCTCAAGATAATATATATATATTTAAGATTCTTTCGCATATATACACGTGTATGTGTGTCATTTTGGGTCATTTCCAATTGCCAAACGTTCTCCTTGCTTCTATCTCACTTGATGCCATTTAATACACAGTGATGTTTTTTGGTATAGTTTTTACGTCTTTGTTTCCATATAATAACCCACACTCGTTTCATTTTCTTTTATATATACACCCATACATATGGATATATATATTCTTCTTCTTTTATTGTGTATCCTTTTGTAGACAAACTCCTCTTTCCATCCTCTTATCGTATGATTTTTTCTTTTTTCTCATTCTATTTCTTTTTGCTCTCATATGTGAATCAACTTGGCATAGGATCAACGCGTCAATAAGGTATTTGTTTAATTTGCGGATTCATCGGACGCCCGTCGGTCGCCAGTGCTACTCATCCACCCAGATAAAAGTAATGCAGAAATAAAAAAAAAGTTTGGAAGAAAAAAAAGAAGAGAAAAAAAATATTTGTGAAATTACTTTTATATTTTCTCAATGTCAGAATTTGCACTTTTATATTTCATTCAAACTTTTTCTATGCAAGTTGTATTTTTATATTGTATATATTCAAGTATATAGAGACATTGATGGATTTATATTCGTGCGTATATAATACTTTGTGAACACAGATACAGAGAAAATAGACGAACAAAACGTGTATAAATAAGAGAATTTGCATTGTATGTCGTTATTTTTATTTTTTTCTCGAATTTTGATTAATTTATCAATCAAGTTCTTTACATAAACTTAAGGAAATATGTCGCTGGAATGTTGTTTATGTATAAAAAAAATTAAAATGATAAATTTAAAGCACAAAATTTATTTATAAAAAATAATAAAAAAAAATTTTTTTTTGATGACAAAAATTTTATTATCAAACAAAAAAATTAATGTTAATTAATTATTTTTGTGATTATTAATAAATGGTTTTATTTATTTAGTATCCTTTCATGCTATTGTTATAAAAAAAAATATATTTTAAATAATTGAATAATAATGAAAATTTTATCTAAATATTTTTTTTTTAAATTATCATTTGCTTATTTTATACAATTAAAATTGATATTAATATTTGTTTATATTTGTTTTTATAATCAATTAAAAATAGAGTTGGATAATTTGTATAAGTATGATCGACTATTGTTATATCAATTAAAATTCTAAACATTGTTTAGTTGATTCCTAAATCTGTTGGATAATTGCTAATTTCAACTCGTGTATTTACTTGAAAATTTCAAGTTGACAAATTAGTGTACGTTAAATTATTCCGAGAAATTGTGCTATAATTATGTTGGACACAAATGATGGTGCTGATGGTAGTAAGATAGAATTAGATAAACAATTAATTTTTGTTTGTACTAAAATACTAAAAATAATTATTCATTAAACGAACCTATTGAATTAACTCAAGAATTTTTCTCCTTCCAAAACAAATTTTAAACTCCAATAATTTTCCTCGTACTCCAATCACTAAACAATTACATGAATAAATTATTATATAACTAATCAATCGTGTAACAAATTATTGCAATCTCACACACTTAATTAACATTTAATACCAACAAAGTAAAAAAAAAAAAAAAAATTCTCTGAACTTGAATAAAAAATAAAAATTCCAATTAATATTTTTTACTTTAAAAAATTACCCTTAATTTAAACAAACAAAACCCTACCTGAACTTTATAATACAAACACTGTAAAATGACTCGAAATAAATATAAAATAAAATTTTCGCACATCAAAAAACTCGAAACAAAGAAAAAATCCTCAAATTAAAATGTGAATAAATAAAAAAAAATAAAACTTTCCCCATTAAAAAATAAATATTACACAAGATCTTTATCATATCTCATAAATTTTATTTATTTAAATACTCCCCTGATCTATATATATTATCATAACCCATCCCCTATTCATCAACAAATAAAAATAATTATAAATAAAACACAAAACTAATCTGCTTGCAAAACAGTAACGGTTTCTCAAAGGCTGATTGTTCAACCGTTATTTTTATTACAATTATTATTATTATATATATATATTTCTTCTTCTATTAAACGGGGGTTGTGCAGCAATGACCAGTTCTAACATGCAGTGAAAGAACGCGCGGCCATGAGAACTGAACTGAAACAAAAGGGCCAGGGCAAACCTGTTGGAAACAATCGGACCCACGAACGGGACTCAACTTCCCCTTTCTTTCACAACCCACTGATGTATACACACACATACATACATATGTATATAAAATTGTCCTTGTCCTTTGCGCACATTTACTCGTATTTGGCCCCCGGGGGATGAACAGTTGGGTGGCTTTTTTTTTTTTTTTTTTTCTTTCTACTTAGCTTTCTCCAACACTCGTTTTCTCACTTGCTCATGCTCATCGGTAATATGAATCCATTGTCCATCGTCAATTGCAACATGTGTGCCCATCCTCTCACTTTCGCTCATTCAAAACACAAATGTAACTTTACATATATTTATTTAGTGTCCCGTGTAAAAATCTTCAATTGTTCGACGGGAATTAAACCTACGCATTTAAATCTTTGTTTAATTTATCTCACTGTATTATTAATTTAAATTTTTCATTGACTATGAAAAAATAAAATAAATAAATGAAATTTTTACATTGGTGAATTTTTATTTATTTCTGGACGAATTAAATTTGAAAAATAAATTCGAGTGGCTATTTAATTATTTATATGAATTGATTTGTTAAAGAGAAGAAATTGTGTTTTAATTTATAATTATTTCCAGGATAAAATTAAAATTATTTTTGGTGGATTTAATATACACTAAAGAAAAAAATTAAAAGGTCGAAAAAATTTTCGAAATTTTTCCGTGTTTTTTGACACGCTGTATCTCAGTGAAAAATGGTCGTATCGAGGTTTTAAAAAAACGAAATTGAAGCTGAATAATCAAGCTATCCAACCCAGTCGATGGTTTAGCTAAAAAAAAATTTTTCCAAGTTCGTGGACTCAAAAAAAAAGATCCAAAATTTGAAAATTTTTTTTTTTCGCGCTATTTCTTAGGATCACGTAATAAACGTGATTTTTGGGAATTTTTCACCACAAGGTCTGAAAACTAGAGACTCAGAGCTTCAAAATGCATTTTTTGGAAACTCGATACTACCATTTTTCACTGAGATACAGCCTGTCAAAAAACTCGGAAAAATTTCGGAAATTTTTTTGACCCTTTATTTGTTTCTTTTAGTATATAATTAATTATAATTTTATGAGAACACTTGAATTATTATTATTTATAATATTTATATTGATTTGTGAGGTTTTATAATTATTTTTCGTCATAATAATTTCTTAATACCTAATACCTAATAATAAAAAATCATTTTTATTACTAAAAAAAATTTTTTTAATTATTTTTGAAACAAATTAATATTATTCAGTTATTTGCATTATTTTTTTTATCACCATATACATGTATATACATATATAAATTATTATAAAAAAATTATAAAAATATTTGATAGTGAAAAAATAAAAAATAATTATTCCAGTGTCAATATCCATACTAAAAAATGGGGGTTGGTGGTAGAAGGGTGAAAATGAATAATTATATATATGTATTTTTAATGCCAAATCAAAAAAATAAAAATGAAAAATTTTGTCCAAAAAATAAAAAAATAAAATTTTTTGGGGTGAGTCACCCTTATCACTTAGGGGTATAAAAAATAGTCTACGACCTATTCTCAAACCTACCGAATATACACAAAAAAATTTCACAAAAATCGATAGATATCGATTGACGATAATTGCAGCAACTGAAAAATTTACAAAAAAAAAAAAATTACAAAATTAAAATTCTTGAAACGATACAAAATTCCACTAATGCAGTGGAATACGATCATTTTTACTCCCACAAATACACACCCTGCACACTACCATAAAAACGATAAACATACATACACATACATATCCTCACATAGACAAGAATAAAAATGCGAGAAATAGAAATGGCGAGAGAGAAACAGATAAAGAGAGAAGAAAACAAAAAAAAAAAAAGAAGAAGAAGGAGAAAGCTGGAAAGACCGTTGAGGGTGGCACATGGCCATTTACTTACTTTAGTGTGGTGAACGCGCTGAAGAAAAGAATTAGCTGGACGAAACGCGTCTCATCTGGGTCACCAACACATGCACAAACACACACACATACACACATACGATAATATCCCAAGCGAATAAGATAGTATTGTCTATACGTATTCACATAAGAAAAGCTATGGAGTCTCTTTCTCTCTTACTAACATTACCAAAGCACCCTCATTACAGTTGTAGCACTGGCAAGGGGGTTTGAAGCGTGAGAGGCGAGCGTTAATTAAGAACAGACTCACCACCCCCTAAGTAAGGAGCACTGACCAACCCGGCCACTACCCTCTAACCATTTCTCCTCTCAACCCCTCTCGTCTACTTTTATATCTAACAATTTATATATATATTTTTTATATGGTTTGCGAGTTGAGACTTGTTCTCTTGCTCGCCAACATTCTCTCGTTTCTCTCGTTTCTTTACACGCTCACCAGTCAAATAATATATATACATGTATAAAGCTTGGTGGTGAGCAAGCAAAAGCTTCAGTTGGTATATTAGTGAAAATGAAATGTGCGCAAATGTTGTGGTTATTATTTGTTTATATGAATGAGAGAGAGGGAAGAGATGAAAATTATTATTTATTCGGTTTAATTTTCTACTGGATGACGCCATTTGTTGACATTAATTTATATAAAAATTAGGTTTTATGTATGTACACTTCGAGTATGTAAATTAAATTGGGAAGACAAAATTTAGGGAATGAAATTTAATTATGAAAAATAATTTTAGTAAAATTTTTTTTTTTTTTTTTTTTTTGTACAAATGATTTTTTATTATTTTGGTATTGAGTAAGGGATGTTTATGCATTTATTTCATGGATGGTTGTATGTTTAGGTTATGCACTTTTGTGCTATTGTTATAAAAAAAATTATTATGTTAATTTTATAGCAATATTTCAAAAAAATTAAATCTGTTTTTGTGTATATGTAATTTAGGGTACTTTTTTTGAGGCAACTATTTTTTTTTCTTTGCTTAACAGACGGAATATCACTCTATACATGGAATGAAAAATTCCCTCCAAAGATGAGCTCTTAATTTTAATATTTAGTACTCCCATCAACAATTTGAAATTTTTCCATTTGATAAACACGAAAATCTTGATTTTTTTTTTTCATTGATCTATAACTTCACGACATTTTATGCTATTCAATTGGTTTCCAACAGAAATTGTACAGAAATGTACAATCTTTCATAGTGTCTATCGCACAATTATGTACAGTGAACTGCGCTACCAGTAAAAAATGTTTAAGCTGATTCTTGCTCGAATTTCACAGTTTTTTCGATTTTTATCGAAAACTATCAACTTTACAGCAAAAGTATACATGACCTTTTTTGTGAGAAATTCAATTTTCTATAAAATATTATTCTTACCAAAAAACTGTAGAGCTGATAGTTTTCGAGAAAAATCCAATTAAACATATGAAAATTAAAAATTTCCCTGTTTAATCTAGATTTCAGTAATTTTTAATGACACTACAGCTGAAAAAAAAATCATTCCAATATTATAAATACAAAATCAATTATATGCAATAAATCAATCAATTTATTCATCTCCAAATGCTTTCAATATTTCATATAATACCACTCACAAATAATTTACTTAAAATTTAACCAATTGATAATTAGATTTAACGCACGACGAATAATTTTTGCAATGGTTCTGGCCAAGTCATAATAAATATTGTCATTGATCTTCATCATTTGTTAACTATTAATTTTCTTCAATAAGAAGAAAATTCGACAAATATCGAAGATAATTTTGGATACAAATATGAAAACAAAAACCGTACTAATTTTTCGACTCTGATTTAAACTCGATACTAATTTCCGTTTATCCGTGTATTCTAACATGTCCATGCCTGCATTAACATTATATACATACACGTTGATACAGAGCGAGCGCGGTGACAGCGCAGAAACATTTATAGGGCGGAGACAACTAAACCCAAGAGCGCATCACATCATAATACATACGGAGGATAACAGCAATTAAGCCGTCCGTTAATAGACAACGATTGTGATTAATTATCGGATTTAATGACCGGTCAACGGACACTGTTGTAAATATATAGTTGAAAAACGTCCCCACAACATAAAGGTGGACCGTAAAAATTAGAGACCATGATTCCTCTTTTAAATATACCACTGTCCTTCTACGTTTATAATATAATTCTCATAATTCTTTAGCACAAATAGCGTACGTAAGAATATTGTAATGGTCTGTATGGTAAAAATATCAAAGAGGGAGAGATGAGTATAAGGTGGGTGTACGTATATATCTTTTTATAAAAGGGAAACAGAAAGAAAGAGAGAGAGAGAGAGAAAGTAAAAAGCCCCAGTTACACTCGGCTGATCCTTTAACCGGCAATCACTCTCAACTGTGGGACCGGCCCAGGATCTTTTATTCTGCCCGCGGCTTTTACGTACGTTGCCCGCTGGGTACATCTGCGTGCTCTTGAGATTCTTCAACGAGTATTTAAACTCGCGGTATAGAGAATAAGACTTTATATTCTCTATCTATCTTTATTCTGTCGTCTCTTCTCTTTTATTTATTTATTTATTTATTTATTTTTTTTTTATTATTTTTGTTCTCTGTCATGTTCATTTCCTTCATCAAGTTCTTTCTCCCCAAGGGAGGGAGAGCAATGAGGTTTCATCTTGAAACACCAGATGCAAAAGAGAAATTCATGGTGGATTTCAAATTTAATTTCATTCGTTTACAAATTGTTTATGCGATGACACGTTGGAAAAATGAATAAATAGTCGAATTAATTCATTTAAGTTTAGATTTTATGCAGAACAATGTGTGTGTGATGTTGAGTTTAAATTTAAATATAATTTGTTGAGGGGGAAAAAAATGGAGTTTAACTGTTGTTGAGTTTCAATGAATACGACAAACTTATGATGTTAATTATTTAGGTTGCGGTAAATGCAATATGACAACCGCCAAAATAGTAAGCAGGAATAATTAAATCTCTTTTGGCACACGAGCACGCAAACCATTTCAAACGTCCATTTGGCAAAGACCATGTGTCTCTCTAGGCACATAAACCTAGTAAATATTTTCAGTTGCCACACGATCTATCGCGTATAATCGTAACGGATATTTTAAATTAAAAAAAAATGAAATACAAGTATAGACATGAATATAAAATTTGTCGCAGGCGCGTGGACTCATTTTCGAAATTTTATTTTTAATGATTTTCACATTCGCGATTGGATTATTATTAGAAATTTATATGTATATGAAATGTTATAATTTTTTTATTTTTTTTTTGTCAGGGGAAAAAATTGTTTCGTTTATGTTTTTAAGTATGAAAGTATATTGGAATGAAAAATTTTTTTTTTTTTGTGTTGTATGTATTTATTTATATTATTTTTATGTTATGTGAATGTATTGAGGCGATAGTTTGGTATATGAGGGAATATAAATCAGCGTCAGTGAAATTTCATCGTCTCTAGTGCTTTTCAAATTTATTTTTATCGTCTTCAGCATTATTCAACACACGATTCTCAAGGATATTTCTATATCATTTATTCAACAATAAATCCAAGGAATATATATAAGTTAATGTGGAGGTATATATATATGTGTGTGTGTGTGTGTGTGTGTGTGTGTGTTGTTGTTATATTTCGTGTGTGATTATTTTTAATTTTTATTTTTTTGTTGTCGTCAAGTGAAATTGTGTTTAAGAATTATTTTAAAAATTATTTTTGGCTTGTGGTCAATTTGTTCATCGGCATTTTGCAATCTAATTGTTTGTGAATTCATTGGAATGATTTATTTTTATGTTAATTTTGAATTATTAATGTTGAAATTATTGTAATTTTATTTATTTTATTGAAATTAAAATTAATTTTGATTTTTGATTAATTAAAAATTGAGAGACTTTGTATTTTTTTTTAATGTAATAGAAAATTGAAAATATTAATATACTTCAAGGTTAATCTAGAAGAAATTTTGTAAAATATTTACAATGATTTTTTTTTATTAAACATTGAGAATTATAAATTATTTGAAAGCAAAAAAATTTATTAAATTTAATTACATTTTTGTTTTGAATAATTCATATTTATTTGACACAAATATTATTTATTTATTTGATATCAATTTCATTCCATCAGAATACCTTCGAGATTAATGAAAAAAAAAAAAAA